>CAJVRN010000237.1:6800000-7065000 GCA_911728415.1 Lagocephalus sceleratus | reverse complement strand
ACGGCCGTGGAAGTCTGAGGCCTTGTCCGTCACCGCCGCTGCCGCCGCCCCTTCTTCCTTCTCCTCCTCCTCCTCCTCCTCCTCCTCGTGTTCTCAACCTCTCCCCAGACCTTTGGCTGCTTTTCTTTTTACATTTCCATGCCGGATTTTGCTCTCTTTTTCCTTTCCTTTCTTAAAAAAAAAAAAAAAAAGAAAGAAAAATCACCCATTTCTATTTCCCCCTGCTCCTTTTGTGTGTCCAGACAGCCATGTAATTGTGGGCCATGCGAGGGACGGGCCAGCGTACCTGGGTACCGCCGTTCTCCCAGAAGCCTCTTTGTTTCCGTTCCATTGTGATTGGCTGCCTAAAGAGAAGCGCGACACATGTTTTTTGGCCAGAGGACTGTCTGCGGCCTTTGTGATAAATACGGCCCTCGGTCTCTCTCAACTCTTGGACTATTCTTCGCCTCGCTGGCTGTCTGTTTGAGTACATGAAAGAAGATTAGCTTCACCTCAGAGGGACATGACAAAAAAGGGACGGACAAACAAAGCCGCACTGCCCCTCACTCACTCACTTTGTTCCATTCATCGCACGTCTCCGCGATGCTCTTTTCACACAAATAGCAGTTTGCTGCTTAGATGACACTTTGATAAAACAATAGAAGTGGGTCACAAGAGGTCACAGTCGCGTCTGTGAGCTGAAATAGCGGTTAGTGGTCGTACTGCGCGGAAAGAGTTCTTACTGGGAAATACAGATGAATGCTACAAAAAGGGTCCCCTTGTAGAACCTCGAGGTTGCTGCACACTTTCATTAATTGCAGAGCACTTGGGTCAGGGTTGATATGGTTTCCATGGTTTCAAAGAATTTGTTTTATTTTTTTTTTTGTGTAAGTTCTTTGTCTTGATGTTATGAAAATAGAGGAGCAATGGCACAAAGAGCCCTCACTTGGATAGCAGCTAGTACTTCAAATACGTCTCTATAAATGTGTCCTGTCCAGCCTGTACTCCCGACTCTACCCCAGTGACTACTGGGATGGACTACTGGGTGACCCTGATCAAGATAAAGGGACGTTAAAAGATATTGAACTGATGCGTCTGTCTGTTATGTGGTTGTCTAGGAAACAAAATCATGTTTGGCGGTCGCAGAAATTTTCTTGAAACGGATCATTTGTGTGTGAGGATGAGAGAAATGAGCCGCGCGTGTGTGTGTGTGTGTGTGTGTGTGTTTGCTGCATTTTTAAAAGCAATGCTCTTTTGCTGTCACCGCTGCGACATTTCTTCCTACGTTCCTTCATTTCAGTTTTCCTTAATTGTTCTTCATCTAATTCTAATTGACCTTTTTCTCTCCCTCCATCATTTGTCGACTTCTCCTCTCAGCTCACATCCCCCCTGCACGTCACCATGCTTCCTCCTCATCCTCCTCTCCTGCTTGCTTCCTCTCCTCTTCTCTCTATCTCCTCTCCTCTCCTCTATCTCCTCTCCTGTCCTCTATCTCCTCTCCTCTCCTCTCCTCTATCTCCTCTCCTCTCCTCTATCTCCTCTCTTCTCCTCTATCTCCTCTCCTTTCCTCTCCTGTATGTCCTCTCCTCTGCTCTACCTCCTCTCCTCTCCTCTCCTCTCCTCTCCTCTCCTCTATGTCCTCTCCTCTCCTCTGTCTCCTCTCCTCTCCTCTGTCTCCTCTCTCTCCTCTCCTCTCCTCTCCTCTCCTCTCCCTCCTCTCCTCTGTCTCCTCTCCTCTCCTCTGTCTCCTCTCCCCCTCTGTCTCCTCTGTCTCCTCTCCTCTCCCTCTCCCTCTCCTCTCCTCTCCTCTCCTCTCCTCTCCTCTCTATCTCCTCTCCTCTCCTCTATCTCCTCTCCTGTCCTCTATCTCCTCTCCTCTCCTCTCCTCTATCTCCTCTCCTCTCCTCTATCTCCTCTCTTCTCCTCTATCTCCTCTCCTTTCCTCTCCTGTATGTCCTCTCCTCTGCTCCACCTCTCCCTCTCCTCTCCTCTCCTCTCCTCTCCTCTCCTCTCCTCTCCTCTATGTCCTCTCCTCTCCTCTGTCTCCTCTCCTCTCCTCTGTCTCCTCTCGTCTCCTCTCCTCTCCTCTCCTCTCCTCTCCTCTCCTCTCCTCTCCTCTATGTCCTCTCCTCTCCTCTGTCTCCTCTCCTCTCCTCTGTCTCCTCTCCTCTCCTCTGTCTCCTCTGCTCTCCTCTCCTCTCCTCTCCTCTCCTCTCCTCTCCTCTCCTCTCCTCTCCTCTCCTCCCTTCGCTTCAGGATGCACACCTCATCCAGCTTTGGTCACAGGCTTTGTACATTATTGAGAGGGAGCAGATCAGTAATTCATGCCGGCTGAGTCTCGGGGGGGGTTCGAGTGTGGGAGCCTGTTGTGTCTCGGCGGACTTCCATTGCGGCTCGAACCGAGCCTTAATCGTGTCACACGCGGGCTCCGTCTCCCCTCGCCCCCTCAGTCGTGACCTCCCTCCCTCCTGAATCTGGATCTGCCCCTCTGCTAAATCTGCACCTCATTCATTGATGTCCCATCTAATTGCTGTTGCTCTGACCCCGGGGACATCGTAACAAGCCCCCACAGGATAGTGTCTGCCTTGGCCTTTGTCGCAACATTTTCTTTTCCTCGCTGACTCTTCCTGAACCGATCGTTCATTAGCAGCCCTCATGCTTCAGCCCCAGGACACCAGGACCGTGTGTGTGTGTGTGTGTGTGTGTGTGTGTGTGTGTGTGTGTGTATAAGACCTTTGACTAAAATCAGACACAGGTCTCACCAGCTACGGTGGGACTCCATTTGTTTTCCTCTTACTTTTTCGAGCTGTAATTTCAGCTCTCTTCAGTGACATTTATCAAATGGAAACGTCAGCCTGAAGGATTTATCGACGCAACTTGATGTGTGAAAACAAAATTGGCGTCAGACCACAGAAAATCAGAAAAACGGCCCCCGGGCACCTGTGAGGACGTCAGGCCAGGGCGCCTCTGAACAGCTCTGCCTGCGCCGAATGGAAGAATCTTATTTTTCGCAGATCAAACCTGATGCGTTCCTCCTCCAGACCGCAGGTGAAAATCTACGGTCCCGGTTAAAAGCAGGGGCTTTTGGGGGGGGGGTAGTTTTTTTCCACTTTGGTATGGAGCGAGAAAACATCGACGGCTCCCGCGCCCGTCACCCGTCACGCCCGTCCAGCGTGTCGCGGGCGAAGGAAAAACAAAATGTCATGGGAATGACGCCTGTTGTTGGTGCGAGCGCTGCTCTTAACGAGTGCCGCCGCCGCTCGCTGTCTACCGCTGACGTGAAGGCGTGACAACGACATTTCTCCCTCTCAGTCAGGAGCCCGCTCACGAGCGATCCCGATATGTTCTGAAGGTTAATGGGTCAAGCGTGCTCGTCGGAACCTGGTTGCTGCGTGCCGTTTCCTCATTAGATCCATTTACAGAGAATTACTTGACACAGGTGCTCTGATCTTCCCTCGCTCCTCTCTCGTGGATGCTCGAGCGCGTTCGCTCTGGCAGCGTGATGAATGCAGAAATCCCTCTTTGAAGTGAGCAAGCTCACGTCGGACGTGTGTAAATAAGAGCCCACGCACGCGCGGGCTCTCCTGCTGGGTCAGCGCACGCTCCCCTTAATCAAATCAGCTCTTTAATCACGAATGTGTTCTTTAAAAGAGGCAGCGGGAGAGACGAGCGAGCGCTTATGACCCCGCGTGTGCGTGACAGGGTGATTTGAAGGCGGGTGAGCGTCGATGTGATTTTGACGGGGGGGGGATCAGCGCCTCCGGGCGTATGTCGAAAACCTGCCTCATGCGTTACTCTCTCTCTCTCTCTCTCTCTCTCTCTCTCTCTCTCTCTCTCTCTCTCGCTGCAGGTGTGTGGAAATCATCGCCAAGGAGGGCAGAAGTCTGAAGGAGCTCTACCTGGTGTCCTGTAAAATCACCGACCACGGTAGGACACTTTCCCGCCCCGTCCCCCAAGAACTCTAACCCGCTGCAGCCCCCCACCCCCAGAGGCTGCAGTAAAAGTTTTATTAACGCATTACACCGAATCATGTTTTGTTCGCGGAATCAAGGGAGAAACATTTAACGGCGAAATATTTGCCTGTGTTGCTTTGCAGAACACCAAAGTGTTTTCCTCAGCTATAGTAAAAGCTCAAACCACTTTAGTACTAATATCTCAAGAGTAAAATGCTGACGGCTGTTCATCTAATTGCAGCATTGTCTGTGCGTCTGTTGTCATTTTAAAAGGAGACGTTAGCTTTTATGTGTTTCTAATTGGTTTTCCTAAACTAAAATATTTAATTACTAAGTAGACGCTGGCTCCCCTACAATATTACCTAGCCTGCATCTTGCTTTACAAAGCGTGTGACGTTATTTTCATCTTTGTAACACAGAGAGCTTGAAGAGTTTGGCGCTTGGGGCCTTTAGTGTGGGCCTGTAAAAGCCTGTTATATTATGTATCCCGTTTAAACAGTCTGAAGCATGTGTAAAATCCATCATTCAGGTGCATCGAGGGTGTGTTAAACAGCTCATACTCCCGATGCAAAGCGAGGTTCCCCTTGTAAATGGGCGATATTTGAAATATTTATAGCTGCGATTATGCCCGATCCTTTCAGAATCCAGGTGCGTCTGCTCAGGTCGCATGTGAATGGTGGCACATTATCAGAAAACACACAGGCAAGGAGGCGTCGACGGAAACGTTTAACTTACTCAATGTGGCATCGCTGATCAGGCAGCTGATACCACAGTCTATTGTAACAACAGAATAGTGCTTTTATTCCCCTCTAGCTCACACAATATCCATGACCTTTGCTTCAGCCAGCACAAAAAAAATGAAATCATCATCATCACTAAAAAATAGGTTATTTTCTCTTTTATTTCATACTGTTAAACTGAGATTTAATATAATCTTAATGGGACAATAATTAAATGAATGTAACATACCATAGTTCAGGACTTATCTCAGTTTCTTTGTTTAACTAACAGGGTTAAATGTTCAGTAATTATTTTACTGCATAATCACAGCCCATATGAGAAAAAGAATACTTAACCTGGTGTATATTCCTAATTATGGTGTGTTTGTGTGGAATCTATATGTCACACAGTGAGGAATCTGCATTTTGCTGCCAAAGTGAGGACCTTCTGCTGGTCTTTATAATCTTAAAGGGCTGTCTGAGTGTCAGGACTTCAGGGCGGTCCTGGGTAAAGGTTCAGATAAAGAGGCTGGTGAACATATTGTGTCCTCGCAAATATAGAAGTTTATGTGACCGTTAAACACCAGCGTAGTTTGCAGCCGTTTGTACTTTGTACTTTGTAAATTACAATGACAATAATCACCTTGACCTCTGACCCTGAACCCTAACTATGTAGGTGTAAGTGTGCGTCCGCTGTGTTTGATTAATGACCCGAAGATCAAACATCGCCCATTAAACTGGGAACACGCACCGCCCACCTGTATAACCACCCCCATCCCCCAGTATCTGCACGTCTCTCTAAGATGAATTGGTGATATCTGATCTTCTTCCTTCGCTAATGACCCCTCTGGACTTTGTTGGCCCGATGATTGGATATGTGCATGCGTGTGCGTGCGTGCGTGTGTGTGTGTGTGTGTGTGTGTGTGTGTGTGTGCGCGCGCCTCACGCACACGCCTGCCTGCCTACATGCATCTCTGTAGGATAGAGATGCCTGCTGTGGACGCTCTGAGCTTGAACTAAATGATTGGTGGATTTCCTGCTTCAGATAAATTAAATAACATAAATGAGATTTTACATCAGCCCAGCTAGCCTTGGTCCCCGCGTCCGTCCATCTCCTGTGCTAATTATCTTTATTAATGGCCTCTCTGAGTGCATTTGAGATGTCCGCTAGCCTCTTACGTTTGAGTGTTTGGTTTTTTTTGTTTCTTTTTTTTCTTCCTCCCTGCACTCGCTTCCTGTGTGATTTTATGGGGCTTTGAGGACACACATAAAGGAAGCTCTGGATGAAAGAAGGGAGAGAATGGCAACATGTAATTTTACTCTGAGTGCAGATGGTTTTTGGAGGGCTTTTTTTTTTGGAGCAAGAGAAAATACACTGGAAAACACTCAAGGACAGAGATCCCCCCCCAGTGATTTTATTGAAAGCTCTGTTTGTTTTTGGCAATTTTCTTTCATTTGTAAAAGAACATTAGGAATTAGCTTAAATCACATTCAGGCTGCATCGACGAAAGTACAATGACTTGCTAAGAACTCCTGGATTCTTAAATTGAGCTGTTCAGGTTTAGACACTGGAGAAGAAATGAATTCCAGGGAAAGATTATTTTTCAGGACTTTCTCTCTGAAGGATGCCACGGCTGCTCATCCGGCTGCCTTTTCGCCTTTTGTTGGTGGAAATGCTGAAACTCGTGCAAAACCAGTGTATGAAAAGGGCCCTGTGTGAATAAAGTCACGTGTGATTGGACCTTGAGATGAACGAGTGAAGCCAATGGGCTGTGTTCTAACATTAACATAAAGGTGAGCGTGTGTGTCCGGGGTCATGGTGTGACCCGCCAGCACAGAAGATACTGATTTAATTCCTAGTTTGGGGCCCAAAGGGCCGCTAAAACGTTAGTCTGAAACAGGATCCTGCTGAGAAATCCCCCTCAGTCCAGATCTCTGAGCAAATTGGACCTTTACATCATCGTGCGGACACACACACACACACACGCACGCAAACACACGCACCCACACACACACACACACAGACAGCAGCTCCACTGCATCTTCAGCACTCAACAGGACACACAGGGATACCTTATCTTGTCTTTCGGAGCTCACTTGCTTTATCTGGAGACAAAAACACCGGCCTTGGCGCCGTTCTTTACATATGGTAATTCCCTTTCACCCAAACACCTCCACTCGATCCCTTACCTTGTCAGTCACGGCTCCTGTGTACATCCGCGTGAATAAAAGATGGAGGAGGACAGGAGAGTCGGGATACCTGCGTGAGTGAGGAAGAAAAGCAGCACCTTTGCTCCACTTCCCTGCGCCTCCCGAGCAGCTCTGCCGACAGAGCGCGGATTATTTCAGTCTTATTATGTGCAGACAGCGTTTGTTGGTGCTCCGAGCTGTCGATGGACATTAGATTGTCTTGGCTGAATCGCCAGGGACGACCATGAGCCACGAGCAAACAGCAAATTCTGGCGAGTGCGACAACAAATGGAATTTGAGCAAACTTTAGTAAATTAGACTTGACGGCTTTGCAGGTTTACACGCAGGTTGTGTGTGTGTTTCCTCCCAATTACGACACCGTTTATAGATGCAGGTATTAATTAGATTCTAAATTTGCTCCAGCTCCTTTTTGATGGCCGGGATAATGGACAGAAAAAAATGGGAACAGACACAAGGTCGGATGGTTCTCCTGAACGTGTGTGTGTGTGTGTGTGTGTGTGTGTGTGATTCAGCTGTTGTGACGTGAGAGTGACAGATCCGCTCAGATTGCCTTTCCTGGTTTGTCCATCTGTATTTACCCATCTGTCACCTCCTGAGATTATTGTTGTCCTTCACTTTTTTCCCCGACTCTTTTTTCTTTTGTTGATCACTCGCTTCTCCGGCTCTCTCAGCTAATGTGCGTCCACCTCCTTGCTCTTCCCCCTTTCTCTTTCCTCCTCCTTCTCCTTCCCCTTTCTCCTCCCTGCATCATTCAGCTCTTGCTTTTATCTGAGGTACTTTAGTCTAAGTGTACAGAACATTGATAGATAAGGCATCCTGGCCCGCCTCCCCTCCAGCGAAACCTCAAGAATAAACCATTGTTGTATGTGTTTTGACTGCTCTGCATGCGTGTGTGTGTGTGTTTATTTATGCTTACAGCTTTCCTTTGCCACTCGGGAAATGTTGATACTTAGTCACTCCCTGGAGTAACATCGTGCTTTTTACAAGGGGAGCATAAAAACGGCTAACGCGTCTCCGCCCTGGAGAAATTCCTTTTACAGTATTTCCCCTTACGGCTAAAGAATTAGCCTCGTAGCTTTTAATTCCACGCCAATCACTTTTGATGGTTATTGTTCTTTAGCGTTTGGAATCTATAAAATAAAGAAAAGGAGGGAGGGCAATCAAACGATCCAGTGGGCCGGATTTGGTGGCATCTACTGGAGAGAGAATACATTTCAAGCATTGCATTTCTTTTTTTTTAAACTTGACTGCCTATAAAAACATTTTTGCATGACGGGATTCATTGGGGTTTTTTTTCCATTCCAGATGTTTGTACTGATTTTATCGATAAACTGAATTCATAATAAATATGGATTAAACATAGATTATAGTTCAAGTGTAATATTAAGGATACCATATAAATACAGGCAGTCCAGTTTTTCTCTTTCTGTCTTCTCTTCTGTTTCCTCCTCCGCGATTCTCTCCATCTTGTTTGTTTACCGGGTTTTTATTCATTGCCCACGGTGTGAAGTGCCGCAGAACATAATGTGATGTAAACTTGGATAGTGTAATAGCTTGTTTGCCCCTCTCTGTCTGACATTCAGTGAGTAAATAACGTAACGCCTTAAAGCAGTCCATTAGCATGCACAGAGTGATGCAGCAGATTTATGCTGGCTGTGGGGAGAAAAGCAAGACGGGCCACCGTCCCTCTGCGTCCATCTCAACTCTGGGACGGGCCCTTTGGAGTGGGAGTGGTTCATGAAATAAAATGGAAATTTTGTCAGATTTTGTCTTTTCAGATCGAAAACAGCAGAAAGCTTTAAAGAACAGCCGGGTGAGGCAGCGAGGAAGTACGGAAATGCGTACACATTCTGTTCAACGTAATGGGGTAAATGGGTAATAAATCTGCGTAAAGAGGAAGACTCAATGTTGTGTCTGTCACAAAAAAGATGTGTGCGGATAAAGAGCAGCAGTGGGAGGGCCGTAGGGGAAGAGTTTTGGGACTTTCGCGGTAAATGAAATATCCTGGAAAAAACAAAGTGTATTCTTGTTCCTAAAAACCCGGAGAAAACCTCTCGTGGAGTGTGGAGCAGCTTTTAGTCAAGCTACATGACTGTGTAATTGATTTATTGTTGAAATCATGTCGCCTCTGATTTGCACTCTTTTAGCCCACAGTCGCTCGCAAGCTACCCAATTAGCAGCCCAGAGGTCAGTGATCCGTAAACGGGCAGCAGTCGGTCCCCGTTCACTCCCATTTTCTGGATGTGCGAGCTCACAAGTTCACCTGCACTTGTAAAGTCCACCTGCACTCGATCAAATGAATTGGCGTTTTTTAGGTGTCATGTAAACCTGGTGAACGGGTGAGCATTAAAGAGAATTCAAATGGCCCCCTGGCCAACAAGCGCTTGGCGCTTTGGAGCCAGGGGGGAGCGGCGAGCGCTACGCAGGAAGAGCGGCCACAGACGGTCTCGGCGGTCTTTTCTCCTTCAGGGTGTGGAGAGGCGGCGGGAGGGTGAGACGAACGTACGTCGCAGAGTGCTGCTGGATGCGGGGAGGGCGAAGGCTCGTAAAGCCGGTTATTATCTCTGCAAATCAAGAAGAGTGCCGGAGCCGCGGGGAAAACAAGCGGCGTTACGAGCTCGGAGCTGAACCCCAGCGCCACGCCCCCTGACCACCTGGAGCCCGAAAAATACGATGCTAATATCCATTGGGTGCCGGTCCGGACCGGGGCTCGTGGCTAATTTAAACACTTTACCTGCATGGTCTAGTTTGATCGGGTAGTTAAAAACTCCCCGTGAAGCATTTAAAGAGCACAGGTGTGTTCTCGCTGCCATGCCGGTGAGGCCGTACCGGTTGTCTGATTATTTAACAGAATTAAAAAGGCAGCTGGAATTCTGTTAAACAGATTGGGATAAATGAAAAGTATGAAAACAAACAAAAAAAAAAAAAGAAACCTCATTCTGTGGAGAGGAAAAAAAAAAAAAGAAGCGAATGACTGTTTTCCCTCATGTTTGGAAAGTTCATTAGATGTTACACTGGGAGAGCAGGGAGGGAGGTGTGTCAGCGGAAACGCTTGAAGAGGCCAGACCTCCACCGGGGGAAGGCCGACCGCTGCCCCAGTGCATAAGTACTCTTCCATAGGGCCCCAGGCTGATTCCGCATGGTATGGAGCAGAGTATATAAATTGAGATTGCCATTTTCTTACATCAGCCCGTGGCCGTATTTGCAGATTGGAGAGCTGTGCAAAGAGGCAGAAATTGAATTAGTTTCCATATATTGTCCTCTCCTCCTGCTAAGCCCTGTGGTCCATCCACTGTTTGTCTTACGGCAGAGGAAAGTGACTTAAGGCTTAAGCTCTGAAAGCTGAGGCTTACGCTGTCTACCATCTTACTGGTCTCACACACACACACGCGTGCGCGCACACACTCACACAGACACACACACACGCGCACATGCACCCACACACTTCTATATTTTGGGTTCCCAGCATAAATGCATAATATAGATCCACACTTTGAGCTCATGCTAATATCTTTCTTACCTCACACTCTCGGATGTCTCTCTTTCTGTCATTCTCTCTCTCTCTCTCTTTGTCTCTCTGTCTCTCTGTCTGTCTGTCTGTCTGTCTCTCTGTCTGGCTCTCTCTCCTTGTCTCTCTGTCTGTCTGACTCACTCTCTCTCTCTCTCTCTCTCTCTCTCTGTCTCTGTCATTCCACTTTGATTTGGAGGACTAAAGCCTCTGCTCTTTTAGGCTTAGGTGTACTGAGAAGAAGGATTGAAGCGAGGAGGGTGTAGTGTGTAGTTAATCACTTACATGTAAAAGTATCCTTGCATAGGACATTGTGTGTGTGTGTGTGTGTGTGTGTGTGTCCGTGTGTGTGCGCGCGCATGTGTGTGCACATGTGCATTGACAGAGGAGGTGGTCACGTGTAGCCGTGACAGCCCCCATATGTGCTAATGATGCTGTGACATTAGTGATGGGTTCCTTCTGGCCTCATCATCTCCTCGTCCTCCTCCTCGTCCTCGTCCTCCTCCTCCTCCTCCTCCTCCTCCTCCTCCTCCTCCTCCTCCTCCTCCTCCTCCTCCTCCTCCTCCTCCTCCTCCTCCTCCTTCTCCTCGTCCTCCTCCTCTTGTCTCACCTTCATCAGAGGCATGGAGCCTTCCAGTAACACCAGGCCGCTGGAAGTGGGAGCCCATACGATCATGTGGATCAATGAACTGTTCTTGCCATTCCTGAAGACTGTTAAAAACGGCGTGGACCGTCGGTCTGATATAATGATCAGTCTAGAAGCAGGTCAGGTTAGCCCCTGCTCCGGGGGGGTTAACACGAGTGGTGCTTGTGCAGCCTGCGCTTTCACTCGTTCCTCTCAGCTTTTCCACATTCCCCCTCTCTGCCGTGCTTCGTCTGCTCCTTCGTCCTCCTCGTTGTCGGCAGGTGTGAATGGAGCTGTCTCATAGGTTACGCGGGCGTTGATGTGTGACAGGACGTGGGAGTGTTTCATAGTTAAAGCCCCCTGCTGTGGGCTCCGCAGTCAGCTCTGCCCGCTTCGCTGTTTATTCCTGTCCGCTCTCCGATGATTTTTTTTCCCCCTAATCCAGCACGCAGCCCTCAATCCTTGCATCAGATCAGAAAGAGGTTGCAAACATGTGTGGCGCAAACGCGTAACGCTTCGCAGCACGGGCGTGTGTCGATGAAAGTTTTAAATGTGAGCAATTAACAATTAAAAGTGCAGCTGTTTGGTTTCCCCCAGATCAAACTTCAAACAGAAAACTTTCTGATTTCCAAAGGTCGTTCCCTCCCTTGCTTTTTGCATCCGTACATTTGCGATAGTATCGGCGCTAATCCCCTGCAAGGTCAGTACTTGTGGACAATTTTCCCCCACTGTTTATTCATCCTTCCCCGCAGATGTCATTTCCTCCTGCTGGCACCAAACTTTGACCTGTCATTTACCACCCATAGCGGGAATGTTTTACTCCTCCCTGGAATTCACCGTCCAGGAGAATATCCCTGTCTTTATCTCGGTAGGATTCCCCTGCTTGGAGGAAGGTTACTAATGTATCTACATCCAAAATGCATTGGCGCTTAAAGGTCATTTTTCATTTGGGTCCATAATATCATCTTTCATCTCCCTTTTTTCTCCCCGTAATCATTTTTCATTGGGTCCTGAAGATTTCTCCGGCTTCTGCGGCCTGATGCCTCTCCGATGACATGCCGTCTTTTTCCACCTTTAGCTCCGTTGTTTCATGGGAACGCTGTTCATTTCGCCACCAGGAAATCTCTTTGATGCCTAATGAATTGGTCATGTTTAACCAGCTTAGCGTCCGATCCTCAGAGGTGTTTCGGGCCGCTCCGTCGACATCACACGATCAGCGCCGATGATAAAGCAAACCATAACTCCTTCCATTACTGCACGTGTGCACATGCTTTTATAATAAACAGCGAGTCATGCTTCTTTAAACTTAAAAGGCTGCGCGAGCTCGCCGGTCTTGGCACCGCTGTGATTTATGCACACGACATGTGTGCTTCATTCAGCCTGCGTCTGTTCTGCGTATCCTGTAGGATTATTTAGCTTTACGGTTCTTGTTTGAACCTCTCTGCAGTGTAAGAACGAGGGTCTGACAACAAAGGCTGCAGTGTTCGATTAATTTGATTCTTTCGCTGTCGTTAAACAGTGTTTGAGTTCATGGTTTTAACCCCTTTAGGAACAATTACAACATGTCAGTTAGCCACATGTGAAGACACGGGGTCATGGATGGGTCTGTGAGCAAAAGGTCCAGGGAAATTATTATAAAGATAACAACACGACAGCCATTCAGTTCATAACCCCCCTTCCCCTGGTTATTAAATTAAAACTACTAGAGGTCACAAGTTAGAAGCCTGGTCACTTGAGATTTGCCATTTGTTTACGTCACAGACGGAGGTTTTGTCGGTCACTCGGTCGGCACACTTCCAGAGAAACGGAGACTCTGGGGGACCGAGGGACGCGCAAACCTGCACGACTATGCGAAAGCTGTAAAGCTGATTGGATAACGTTGTATATAAGTTGCGTTTTAATGAGGTGCAGCACAGCGATGGGGCAGCAGGGACTCGGCTGAGGACAGTCGGTAAACTCCGGCTGCTTCCATTAATGTTTCATCGACTGAAACAAACATAAAGCACACGTACAGTAAAGATAATCACCAACTCAGAGATGTGCCACCACAGTAAATAGTTAATTATGATATGAGACAATGACTTTCTGTTTGGGTTAATCACTTAACTCAAATTGTTACTTTAACATTGACAAAGCATCACAGTATTTTAATTAACTGCCCTAAAACAGATCAGAAGAGTTATTTTGGGTGACTTCAGGCTACAGTTAAACAACCCTAACCTCTGAGTCCAGGATAATGAATAGAAGTTTATTCGTTTAACTCCCAGGGCTTATATAGAGTAGATCCTACCCAACTATGTGCTCGAATTAATTCAGCTTTCAAATACTGCAAATTCGAATAAGAGGCACCTAAAAATATGAATATTTCTTAAAAAGTTATTCTACATGAGTGTACATCTCAGACTGAACTGAACAGCTGCTGCTCATTTTAATGTTCCAGTGAAGAGGTGACCTCAAGGTCCTCAGGTCATGGCGCATCCAGCACAATCACCAATGTCCTCTTTACATATCTGAGTATTGCTTTGTCCCGTCCTCGTCCTGACCTATCGGCTGTTCTCCGTCTGTCCCACAACACCTCATTTACATGGGAACATTCATCAGAGGTGTGTGTGTGTGTATGTGTGTGTACCTGAACCTGACAGAAGCGTGTTTTTCGATAAACTGCATGCATTTCCCATTGAGGGCTTCATACCTGTGCATATAGATCATTTCTTTTGCTGCTAGTGCTTTATGATGGAAGAAGGATATAGATGTTTATCTTTGGTTAGGATCGCCAGGTCACCGACGTTTGTCTAAAATCTCCAGGTCTCAAGAGCGTAGCCGCAGGTCTTGATTGGGGGGTTTGAAAACAGATTTGAATATTCCCAATCCAGAGACATTATTAAAATATATATAATATATGTGTGTGGTTGAAATTCCTCCCAGCTCAAAACTATTTAAAAATCCATCATTCATGAAGAGAAAACAGCAAAAATAAGTTAGTGTGCTAACATACAATAGAGAAGCAAGGCAGCTTTATTTTCTAATATTTATAGAAATAGATTTGCCTCTTTTCAGGAGGACTGATTTTCCAAAAACAATGAAGGAATGACGTCACTGTGACAACACTGTCGGTCATGCCTGAGTTCACTGTTGCAGTGGCTTCTCTGAATTATATCATACAAAGACGGTCTTTCAGGTTCTGACTTTTGGCAGGAAACCAGCTGTTACCAGCCTACTTTCACCGTTTATTACTCCTTATTAGTCCGCACCCCCCACGGGATGTCTAACATAAACACACACCTGCAGAGACGCACAGAAATGGCTGTGGGGATCCAGGAACCTGCACATGACCCCGGGGAGCTCAGATAAACACTGTTTTGTGTTTAGCATCTGATTATAAATCAGCTTTTCCTTTTGTTTCCAAGCGTCCGTGGTCTTAGTGCAGGTGACGGTATGGAAATTATAGTCCCTGCATCAACACCGCGGCCTGCAGTTCATTAGCATTGTATTCGGCGCGCTAATGAGACCAGAACTATAGGCTGTAGCTGTAATCGTGCATGCGAGTTTACCTCTTTCTCTCTAATGATTCAGGCGGTGAGGCTCAGAGGACCGCACATTGTTTGGGCCCGTCTCTCAGGTACCCAGCAAAGTAGAATATGCAACCCCGTCATGACGCGAAGCACATTTTATCAACACAATCAGAGACGGTCTGAGCGGCCTTGGCTTCTCTCTGGCGCCACTGTGTGCACCAGTAAAGTAGAATTAGTGGAAATAGAGGCATAAATATGAAATGCAGAATGCCGGCCGGCATTTGCATTGACAGGCCGGCCATGAAGTACAACTCTTTCCCGCAATTGCTCCGGCTCCATCTCTCCCTCTCCTGTTTTAAGTCCCCTCTTCCTACTTATTATTCACAGACTACAGTCCGTTGCTAAGTGTCAGAGAAATAAGTCAGGCCGACTCGCAGGCCTTGTGCACGCACACTGCCGCGCACGCGTGCGGGCGCGAGGAAGAGAGTGACAGGAAGACAGATTGCTGGCCATTTTGAAACATGACATTCTAATCGGCTTGCATGTTAATTAAGAGACTTTATTGAAATGTTTCTGGTGACCAAGAAAGTGGGGGCTTAATGAATGGAGTGCTCCATACACGCAGGGCGGGGGCGCGTTTGGGGGCTGGGCAGGGCCAATAAAGGAAAACCATTTAAAGCTGCGTTTTTCATTTCATCCCAAGCCTGCATTTACAGTAAGCCATAAAATAACCGAGGTTTTCTGCATTTGTAGCCATGTCAGGATGGAGGGGGAAGCACAAGAGACGGGATTTACAATCAAATAAAGGATTACAGATAAATGATCAAAGGGCAGACAATAGATAGAACATGTTCCAGAAATGTCATCATTTGATTGTTTGCATCAATGTTGAATATTTACTGTCTGGTGGGCGTTTTTCTTTATCTTGTGTATGTGTTTCTTTCACTGAGGATGATTTTTTTTTTTTTTTTTTAAATACCACCAGAGATTTAATGGTGACAATCATGAACAGACTTCACCGCCATTTGGAAAATATGATAAATGTTTACCATGTGTGAAGAACGTGTGTGTGTGTGTATGTGAGAGAGAGAGAGAGAGCATGAAAAAGGGTGGTTTGCATGTGTGATCTAAAAAGAAACAGAAATACTAATATTACTCATTTCATGGTGGTAGTGTCCACATTCACATATAACTGATATCAGTCTTTATGTGTCTGTTTTTTTTTTTTAAGTAAAACCTTTTTAAAGGTTCATAAAAACGTATGACCTTCTCCATCGACTCTGACAGAAGCTCCAGGTTGAAGGTTGTGACAAACAGCAGTGTGTGCATAGGGGAAGGTCACGCTTGTGAGAGCAAAATCCACATTTAATTCATCAACAGTTCCCAAGAATATGTAGCACTCTGAGAATTCTTCTGGCTTCTAGAACCGATGTCAGTCTTGATGACACTGATATTGAAACGTGGAGTCAGCACCCTGAGAGTGCTTTTATGGGATCATATCTGGTAATTAAACTGTGGTTGCCTTTTTGGCACGAATGACAATGGTTGAAGATGTTTAAGGTTAACAACAGAGATTTGCTGACTTATCCATCCCTTCTCCATCTCTCTGCACATGGGCAGGCATGACAATTTGTGTCCATTCCATCTCTTTATGAACTTCTTTCACTGGGTCAGAAATTGGGGGGACATCCACACATGTCATGATCTCCAGGTCCCAAACTGTTTCCTGAAAACTCCGGAGAAACCTATAAAATGGCTTCTGTCACTGAAATATATCTTTCAGTTCACAATATCCAAAAATATTTGATTTGACCTTCAGACGTCCGATAAGTTCCAACAGCTCTAGCCTTTCGTGTCCCTCCAGTGTGAGGGCCGTGGGGAGCTTGGCTTCCATGACTTCCTCTGCCATTTTTGTAACATCAAGACAGGTTTTTCTCCCCTTGAACGGTGTTACAGATGCGGTGCCTAACCAGATACAGCTCTCCAAGGCCCTGGATTTAAAAAGGGTTGGCAAGTATGTCAAGGATAGTCCCCCACCAGTTAATCCAGGGCCATCAAATGCAGCAATCTTCTACAGAGAGGTTTGGTTCCACTGGATGTGTGCCCGCTGTTGTGCTGCTTTTATTAAGTGGCGTTCTGTCAAGTTCCACCATCAGCTGCCAGAAGCCTGTTCTAATGCAGGGCTTGAGAAGAGATTGGTTCTGACCAACATTTCCTAAGGGGAGACAGGTGCCAACATCCAGTGATAAGTGGAGTTGCTGGTGGTTCTTGACACTATTTCAAACAAGCCGTTAAAGCTTTTGGGCAGCCCCCCACCCCCTTTTTTTTTTGCAGTCCCTGCAGCCACTGTTGAATAGCTCTGAGCAACAGGGACCTCTCTGTACATTCTGCCCCCCCCCTTTTGTAAGCACCTCAGAGAAATGGCACCCCCCTCCTAAAAATAGGTTTAAAGTATTAAAGTTAGTATATTTAGTATATAGAATGCATTCAAATCAACTTCTGGGAGTAACTAGCAGCAGTTCATAACTGGGATGAAGCAGTCTGAGGGCTGTGAGTGAATAATTGGAAGTGTTGTCACTGGTACTGTCACTGGTGCAAAGAGATTTAAACTTCTTTTTACTGGTAGAGACAGCAGGTGGATTTTTTTGGTGTTGGGTATTTAGCATTGTGTTGTGTGTCTTCAATTTAAGCATTAATATAATAAAAATATTAATCAAAAAAGCATTAATATAATCAACATTTGCAAAAGATTTGACTACAGTTTTTATCCGACTGTCAACAAAGTGGGACAAAAAAATGATGCTTCCGGCCCTCCTCCCTTTGCTCAACTGATGCACACAATTAGCATCATGTAATCGAAAATTATCTGACATTTTGTCTTTCCAAGGGCTCTTTCAGGGGCAGCCCATCAGCCGGGTTTCATGGCTGCAGCAGATGGAGGACGTGGTGGATGGTGACTGACAGACCAGGGACAGGGTGACAAACAAGCTCCATCCTGCATGCCGGCTATCGATTTCAGCTCAAAGGTCTCTGTCTGATACGTCGGCGCTCAGGGTCGGGCGAGCGACAAAGGCCGAGCGCGCCGGCCGGAGAGCGAGAGGCAGAAAAAGACATGATCGGCGCGGCCGCGCACAATCGGAGACTTGTACCTTTTTTACGGCCTGAAAATGTTTTCCTATTCGGTGTGGACTCTGTGCTTTCATGGTGGAGGCTCTTTTCCTGAACTGTTTAGCTGAAGCCTTTTGCGGCCACGGCAGCGTTCAACCAGAGGGGCGAGCTGCTCCTCTGTGTCGTTTCTCTCCCGAGCCTGCAGATAAAACTTTGAACCGATTGTTTTTCCGGCTGTGCCATCCGCCGCCGCCGCGCCGGCAAAGCCCTGCCGTCAAACACCGAGACTTTGCTTTGGCTCCCACAGGGAAGTTGGATTCTGACAAACAATTAGGGACCTGTATTCCTGCTGCAGCGCGCCGCCTTTGCATGGGTGGCTGAAAGCAGTCTCAGTCCATTTGACTCTTCGCTTAACCTTAATGAGCAACGGTGCCGCGTTCCAGTGTAAACACGCCGATGCCACGTTAACACGTTCACACACACACACACCGGTCTGGCCCCTAACAGCAGCGGGCCCTGGTTCACGGTCAACTGTAGTTGGCTCTCTGCAGCTCTTGTTGCGTTGTGTTACAGGGCTTTCTATTCTCTACCTGACAGCCTCTCTCTCTCTCTCTCTCTCTCTCTCTCTCTCTCTCTCTCTCTCTCTCTCTCTCTCTCTCGTATCAAAGGCAGCAGCGGGGGCTTCTCCGTTTCCATCTGTTTGGTGTCTGGTGACGTTCAGGCCTCCCGGTACCTCAAATTTACCTGACTGCTTGGTTCCTTCTGATTGCCGTGCCTCATATATGTGCATATGAGAGCCCGAAACACACTTGTGCTTGTGGAATAAGGGTGTATTGTAATGTTTGTCTTCTGTTTATGGCCGTGGCAAATCCCACCTCACCTTGTTAGCGGGAGGACGGCGCCCGTCTGATCGCTCTCGTGCGAGGCTGGCTGATCGGAAAAGCCGCTGGATAAACTCTGGCAGCGGTGCGGACAGCACTTTTTAATGGAAGTGACCGTGATGAGTGAGGCTGATGAGATGCGATTGGATTGCATTTCTGAAGCACTGATGGTAGCATTATTTTATGGAAGCTGTTTTACTGCACCTTGGAGCGGAGCCAAATTGGTGCCTTAACACAGGGAGTTACAGCCCGCCGTACTCAAGTTAGATTTCTGTGTCTGAGGAGAGGAGGGGGGAGGAGGGGGGTCAGCCTTTTATGCACTTTAATGATGGAAAAAAGTCAGATATAAGTGAATTCCCATACGGTTTGATGTATGGGGCTGTTTGTGATGCACAGAGTCTAATTTAATCAGAAGTAGCTGTATTTTACACTCAAAGCTGACATGGACGAGCTGGTCTTTAAACAAATTAGATGCCGAGCTCATCCGAAATGTGTGCCGGACAGTCCAGGAAATGTGCTTTATGCTGGTATAAGCATCTGCTGCATAAATGGATGGACCCGTGCCCTCTCTCGGCCAGCGAACAAATCCCCGGTGCGAGCGGACGCCGTCACACAGGCTTTGTGATGCAGACTGCAACTTTGCCAAAGTAAATCCCAGGTTTCAGTTACGTTCTGCTAGAAAAGCTGGGAGGAAAAGCAGGGCCGCGCGCGATCGATGCAAAGCGTTTCTACCTTCTCATTTGCACTCTGACATGTTGTTGGAGCTGCTGGTGAAATCACCATGTCCTGATCCAAACCTCCTGGTCCACAGGCACTCAAAAAACCACTCTCAGACAGATGTGTGCATGTGTGAATACAGCACAAGTGCAGCACTCCATCAGTGAAGGGAGCTGATCACAACCTGAGTGAGGTTGCATCGGGAGGAGACGGATGCCATCCCTTTGATTGCAGTCCATTATTATTTCTTTCCTCCTTGTTATTTTGGGCCTGATCAATTAACATGCTCTCCCCTGTGTAAATTACAGGAGGCATTTAAGAATCCTTCTCTGGGTCACATATAAATATCCACCTGAATTAGATGCTTTCTGTTGAGTTTGACCTTGACAATGACCGGAAAAAGAGAAACCCTGCACTCGCAATCATTGAAATCTCGAATCTTTGTAATTAGATTCCCCATTTGGAGTTTTTCATTCGCAACCTTGTGATCTCTAATTTTGTCTCAGTATGAGCTGGAGGATTTGGAGATGAGTTTATCCTGACAGAAGAAAAATATGTTTGATACTGGTCGTACCCAGCAGAACAACGCAGGTACCTCCTCTGGAGGACGGGTCTGAATTGCTCCTGACAGTCAGATGGTGTCTAGACCAACATTCTGCAAATATAAAAGGTCTGGACGCAACTGGTCTGACCTTATCAATAGCCAGGGCTCATCCATCTAAAGGCACACCCTGTCGCCATATGCAACAAAGCTGTTTTCTTTCCCTCCCTTCTCCTTATTCCTTCCCTCCATCTCTGAATTGTTGCTCCGAGGTCCACTTTTCCGCCTGGATCTGCTTTTTTTTTGCCTGACACAAATAGCCTTTTCTGTCTCGGGGGGTGAATTTGTATCCATCAGGATGTTTGTTTATCCATCATGTGAGAGACAACAGTCACTATATTTGATTAATTGAGGTGGACTGATGCTGGCTCAGCTTTGACGAGGCAGATTGCATTGATTGCTAAAGGGTAGACATCTGTAAAAACAGTTGGATTAGTCTTCTGGGAAATAACTGCTTCTCAGCTTTGACATTTCCAAGTTTCAAGACATTTTAACCACTTAAAAAAAAAGCCTTTCTAAGCTTACTTCAGGGATACAGTGTAACTTTAGCCTCAGCATCTTAGAGCGTCTTGTCTTCTTTCTGTCAGCCAGGTTTTATCTACTTTCATTTATTTTCCCTCTCTTTTTCCTTCCACCATATTTCTTTTGGCCTGCGAGATCAAGTTCAACATCGCATCCATCACGCATGATCACACAGGAGTTGCACTCGTGTGCATGAAAATTCACTACAGTAAACGTTCTGTGTGTCTGTGTGTGTGTGTGTGTGTATGTGTGTGTGTGTGTGTGGGAGAGTGCGTGTATGAGCGCGTGTGTGAGCGTGTGTGCACGCAGCAGATCCTCTGCTTTCTTGATGAATTATGCATGATTGTCAGGGGATTAAGACCTGGAACTCATTGCCTGAATCTTGAAACTGGATCAGAAAAAAGGCCCTGTGCTATGTTTTTCCATTAAAACAGTCTGCAGAAAGATATCATCATTTACCAGATCATAGTCTAAAGGATATGACGGGACAAATATTCGATTTTCAGAAGCTTCTAATCTCTGCTCGGAGAGTTAGAGACTGAACTTGATATTAAATAGTTGTGTAATAAGAGAATGAGTTGGCTGGCATGCTGAAATTGTCACTTTATGTCTTCCAACAAGCAACAAAATATGATATTTTAGCATTTTTGGAAGATTTTGTCTGGTTCTTCACCAACAAAACACCTGTAACGCCGTTGATTTCCACATAATGGCATTTTTCATACATGTGAGACGGTTCCTGAGTCTCGTGGAAGCTTAAAGAGATTAGCTGAGCAGTGGGAAGTCCTTTGTGCCTGCTCATGGGTCCGACTGTATTGGACCGCACCGAGCAGCGCCGCGTCTGTCTGGGATCCGTGCCCTCCCAGCGGAAAGTCGACCGGCTCGCACAGTCAGATCTGCACCAACGAGAGGAGACACTTTGGACAAGTTAAACAGTGATAAATCTGCTTGTCAGTATGATTTAAACCACGGCCGCTACCTTCTGTCGATGTCGTGTCATATCTCCGTCCCGTAGGGCTCATATTGTCTGCGGCGCGGCTTCGGCAGGAGAGGGGGGGATGATGAAAGAGTGAGAGGCGGGGGTGACAGCCTTAACTCGAGGAGGAAAAGGAACGAGAAGTGATTAATTGCATCGGAGGCGGTTGTGAAGGGAGACGGTGAGGGCGGGCAGGTTTGTGTGCGCGCATCTGTGTGTGTGTGTGTGTGTGTGTCGTTATTGGCCGTTGGCAGTGACACTCATTCACGAGCAGGTATCAGCTGTGAGCGTGCGCATGTCGGACTGATGTGGATGCTTGCAACAGATTCAAGGTTGTGCTCAAGGTTTTCTCCCTCTTCAGACTGTCTGTGGGACCCTGCACTAAACAAGGGTTCACCTACAGCCCCTCCGCGTCCTAAACACATCGACACTCATGAAGCAGCACGCGCCGGTGTCTTTATTCGAAATGAACCTCACATATGGTCATCGGCGTCTTAGGAAAGAAAACTGACGTTTCTAGATTGGAGGAGGACCCGAGCGAGGTTGACAGACAAGCCAACACGTCTCCGAAGATCGACAGTTTGAGCGGAGGGGCTGATATTTCAAGAGCCAGAGAGTCATTAGAAGGGCTGATGAATTGTCGCAGAAGAGCGGCTTTGCAGGACTGCGGGCCGTTTCTTTTTTTTTAATTTATTTTTTCCTCGCTGCATGTTAATGCACAAAGTTTTATCATGTGGGCAAACGTTGGGCTTTGAAATTTCCTGTTTGCCTTTAATTAATGATTGGACTCAGCTCGGCCTGCCGCTGCGAACCTGCAGGAGAAAACATCATGTTATTAAACAATCCCCATATTCTCTCCAATTAATGTGGCCATTACCCCCCAACACACACACACACACACACACACACACACACATTGGTTATTATGTTCATCTAGCAGAACTCGGGACAGTTTTCAACTCCTGGAGTCTGGATCCTGGATCATGCTCTAACAGGTTGTACCTACTTGACTTCAGCCTCCAGATCTTCTCACATTCAGCGCTACGTGCTTATTTATTTAATATTACCTGTTAAATGTGAACTCTGACCTCTGGACTCGAACACACATACCAAGACCTCCTGGGTCCTGAAGCACCACGTCATTCCCAAAATACCTAGGGGGGGGGGGTGACGAAATGGCCTCCTCTCTGCAGGGCGAGCTGCAGCCTTTCAGCTCCGCGGCTCACATTGAGATTGGACACATTTCTGTGTGAACGACTTTCATGCTAGAGAGCGGCAGCGCTAATGGAGTGCTGTCATTAGCATCGGAGGAGAGTCGCTGAGTGCCTGTAACTGGTCCTCTGATGAAGTCTAAATATTTTTCTCATCGTGAGCGTCAATAAACTGTTCACTTTCTCCCGATTGAAATAGAACTTTTCAGAATTTCAATTTTCCAGCTTCATTTGATAACTCGCGCCACAATCACAGCTGCCACCCCCCCACCACCCCCACCCCCACCTCTCTTTCTCACTGTGTACATGATTGCCAAATGGATAATTGCAATCAAATGTGGAACAAGGGCAAATTGCAACTGTGCTCCGCAATATTGTGGGCGTGTTCCGGCGTAATATCATTAACGCGATTCATTCTGAGATGAGACCGTTCGCGGTTGTGAGCAACGCTTAATTCGCGATGATGATGCCATCATCCACTCAGTGTGTCATACAGTGTTTGGAAGAAAAGTAGCCGTTAAAAGCTACTTCATAATAAGACGAAAGGCGACGAGGAGGGTGAGAGCTGTGAGGGAATTACAGTGCGTTACACCCGGCTTGTCTGGGGATGAACGATTAATTGAAATTTAATCACAGTCACGGAGGCGGAGGGCAAAGACGCCGCTTCATTCCGGACCTCATGACTGATCAGGTGGTAATTCCCGTATAAATCGCACATAAATCAGCCGGCGTCCCGTGACAGTCACGCTCTCGGCTGACCAATCGCGGCGCCTCGCCGAGCGGGCAGATGCGGACGTGAAGCGGCCGAGCGGGCCGACCGCGGAACAGTCTGGAATTGGCGGCCAGGTACCGCAGGAAGTAGATCTGAGCTGTGTCTGCATGGACACGCATGCTCATTTTAGGAAATTCTCTTTGGTGTACCCTCATATTTGAAAGGTCATGGGGTCAGATCTCTCATCTGCAGACCAGGAGAGTACATATTCATATAAAATGATGTGAACATCTAGAATAAATGTTCCGGGTCTAAGTTTCTATCACTTTCACTGCTGTCAACCCTTTCACGCAGACGTGCTTCTCTTTGTGTGAATGCGCTCTCAGACACAGAAAGTAGATTTTAGGCTTGTTCTAATGAGTCTGGTACGCGGCAGGAGATTACAATTAAACACTTCAGAAAGAAAGTAATTCTTCCTCTCCTCATTTAGAATAACGAATCCTTCAACCTCATTGTCGAGCGGTGGCGTGATTGTTTCGGAATTGCCAACATCGATTTGTGATTGACGTACCTGTCAGGGAACAAACAAGTTTGATTTGATTTCCATTAGATTTTATTCCGCTTCCCAGCATGCCAGTTGTCAGAAAGAGCCTTAATTTTTGAAGTGATTTGCATTCAAAGAAACGCGTCACTCTTGATTTCCAACATTTCCTGCCTCGGAGAAAATTTCAATTCTTTCTAATGGCCCAAACTCTTGGCAGTGACGCGGTTTTATGCTGATTGCCTCCTCACTATCAAGCGGTCATATCCTGTTCACTCCGAACGTGACCAGCAGCAGGAGATCAGTGGGGAGAAGTGCGGGACGAGAGCGAGGAACTCTCGTCGGGGTTTCATTTCTGTCTCTCTCCCTCGTCAAGCTGCCTCCGCCCTGCCGGCGGTGCTGACTGGATTTTCTGGCTCACAGGCAGGGAGAATTAGTGGGAGACACGAGCGGCTGCTAATTGAAGGCAGGGCCGACCTGCTAACTTGAAGGATGGTTTCACGGCCTGAACGTAAATCCCTCCGCTGATCCTGATGTGCAAATGGAGCTAAACTCTTCCCCCGGAGCTGTCCCCTCTCCCTCACCGTTGGTTTTTCCTGTAACACATCAGACTTTGTGTTACTGTTAAATCTGTCCTAATGGAAAGAAGCACCTCTGTTGTGACTGATGGGCGTTATAACTACATCACATCCCACCCCTCGCCTGTGATTTCTTTCCTTTTTTCAAATCATGCCCTCAATTCTTTTTTCCCACACTCCTCTCACACCAGTCGGAGGGTTCGAGAAGGTCCACGCCTTTGTTTGATTTGCTTCAGTTTCATACTGCCCTTTTGAAAACAGACCAAACATCACATCGCACAAAGACCAGGAGGGGAAAAAGTAGGAGGAAGAGGAAAGCTGGGTCACTGATTGGCCTTTTCCGACAACAGAGGCCTACAGCTGACTGCTTCACCTCAGGAACAAACGCTGAGCCTTAATAAGCACCTGCACCTCCTCCCGACTCCGTCTCTTCTACCTCTGCTAGTCTTCCTCAGATTTGTGCTGTTTTTCCACTCTATTACTACATCATCCCGTCTTTGGTTGGCTCTCGGGTCCATTTGCACTCACACTGTGAGCAACAGGCGGACCAGAGTTCACTTGTTTGGTCCGCACCAGAGTTCAGATCAGTTTTCACACCCGTCCGTGTGAAATGAACCAACCGTGCAAACAGACCCTGGTCTATTTAAAGCAGACCAAACCCCTCTGAGCAGTCTTACGTTCCATCTGCTGCGGATGGACATTTTTCCTTCTTCAGTTCTCTCCTCTCCTTACATTACGTGGCAAAAAAGAAAAACAAACACAGAAGTGTTTTTTTTTGTTGGGGTGTTTATTTTAGCCGCTGATGCACCCCACTCCATTTTTCTTTGTGGTTCCATCCAGAGCATCTCCACGCATCCTTTCCTTCACAGTCAGGGGCTGAGTAACTAAAGATGCAGCGCAGAACACGGAGACACGCCTCCAAGTGTGGGAGACACACATACACACACACACGCACACAAAAAAAAAAGTTGTTCGATAAAAAAAAAAAAAAGAAGAAAGATGTTGAGTGTGTGGGAGGGCTGCACTTAATGTGACTGGTGTCTGCCCTGCGCTGCAGCCTGGAGAGCTAAAGGTGGATGACTCTGACATCATAAATCAATGCTTGGAGTGTATACTACACCCACACACGCCGATGACCTCCCACCGGGATGTTAAACACCATGGCGACAGGCGCCGACCCCAGCCGTAAAGGGGTGAAAGGTCAGCAGAGCTACTGAGGCGGCCGACGGTGACCCTGAGCCCTGGAGCATCCTTGACAGAGACGGAGGGGAAGACGACGGAGGGGGAACGGACGAGCGCGAGAGCAGATTAAAGAGAGGCGGGGAGAGGGGAGGAAGGCGAGATGCCGAGCAAAGCAGGAGGGAAGAGAGACACGACGAGAAACGACAGTCGGCAACGGTTAACTCCGATATTCAGATGGTTAAATGTCGTTTGCCTCTGCGGTGTTGACAGATTCATTATTTAAAGAACGCCACATGCAGACTTTGATGCACATGCGCCCCCCCCCCCCCCCATGCCTTCCCCTCTCTGGCACACGCAGCAGCCTCACCTCCCGCGGAGAGGGCGTTTTGTCTTTTTATGAGGCAGCGCTGCTACACCGCAGTAAAAACAAAAAAAAAAAAGGAAAGAAAAAAAAAGCCGGGTCTTTAAACTGTCATTTTGTATTTAAGAGCACTTATCAATTTCATAGACGCAGTCAAAACAGCCGTCCCGGGTAAAGCGTGATTTATTTCACCGTGCGTTTGTTAAGGTTAGCCATAAACTGGAAAGAGGCGTTTGATCCGCAGCCAGGTATTGATCACAAGTACTGTAGAGGCTGGGGAACAGGTACGCGCGTGTGTATTCCTTCTGTAAAGTGTGTGTTACGCACCAATAATGGGGCCTGACGTGTGATTTGAGATACGGCCAGGTATTGATCTGAAAACCTCACAGGGATTAAAAGTTTGCTAAAAAGCGTTTGCTGAGAGCAGAAATCTGTGCGAGGGAGAGAGGAAAATTAGGTTTATTTTCAGCTCTGAATGTGAGCTAAGGGCCGATTCACCAGCTGGGGTTGAACTTGCTCGTTCCTTTCACACGGACTAAATCACGTTCCAATCTTGACAGCCTTGGAGCCTTCTTCCTTCACAAAGCTGCAAGAAGGAAATCAGGAGAAGTGGTCTTTTACCCCACAGACAGGTTTGTATTAAGAGCAGCAGAGACTGTCATGGTGCGTTAACCTGGACTCTGTTGTGAGCACAGCGAGTCTTCCTCCGGATCTTAATAAGCGTGATGTAAGAGCCCGTTCCTGCGCTCTGGATCCAGTAGTAGCGTGTAATTACCTTTAAGACCTGCTCCCTATGCTGCAGGATTAGCTCTAATCCACAACTAAAGCCATAACTGTAACTGCACTCCTGTTAATTCCAGTCAGATGAATGTGACATGCAGGATGTCTTCGGTCTTCGCCATCCTCCCTCCTCCTCCTCACTTCTCCTCTGCTGATAGCTCACCTTCAGATTGTCCATCTGTGATGGAATGTGTGGCGTGATGATGGGGAGGCAGACGAAGGAGACGTGCTGGGGGAACAGGAACGGTGCCCTCTTTTCTGACCATTTTTTTTCCCAGGAAATTATTTTTAAAAAAATATGTAAATAATAGCAGGGGAAAAAATGCATTTAAACTTCATGAGTTTGGAGATTTGACTACGGGGTCCTTGGTAGTCTGGGGGACATCAGGCATATTTTATTTCTATATTCTGCTGATATTCAGTATCGACTTTGGTGACTCTACATCTCAGACCCGGCGCCAGGGCAAATCGTCAGAGGGGGCACGGGTATTTTGAGGGTGGGCCCATGAGTTAGTCTACTTTTATCATCTGCTCTACTTTGGCATTCCACGGGGCGGGCCCAAGGACCTGGTCCCCCCTTAACGCCAGGTCTGCTCCTTCTAGAGCTTCTAGCAACAATGACCTTTATGTCAGTTTCTGCATCCATTTTGCTGCTCTTATCACTGGCCTTAAGTGTCCCTTTGACCCTGCGTGTGTGTGTGTGTGTGTGTGTGTGTGTGTGTGTGTGTGTGTGTGTGTGTGTGTGTGTGTGTGTGAGTGAACTAGTGATGAGTACTTTTTCACACCCATGAAGGAAAGCCTGCTGTCGGTCACCTCTGCGATACTTCCATCTCTTCTTATCACCGATTCATTCTGTCTATCTGTCCTTGCCCATCTCCCCCCACCTCTCTCTCTCTCTCTCTCTCTCTCTCTCTCTTCTCTCTTGCTCTCTCTCACTGTCATTCACTTTTCCAATCTTCATTTCCCAACTCCACATCCCACAAGGTTATCGCATGTCAACAGCCAAAACAGTGTGTGTGTGTGTGTGTGTGTAGGTGTGTGTGTGTGTGTGTAGGGGGTGTTGGGGGCGTGTGTTGGGGGTGTCTGGTCTCTGTTTTGTTCTGTCTCTGACCACATCAACATATAAGTGTCTTGCACTTAGACGCAGACACACACACACGCACACTCAAAAATTCACATACTCAAACATTCACACACTCTACCCCAGAATGGTTTGTGTCAGCTGGACAACATCAGGTCAAAATCTGGCTGTCCCTACCCAGCGTGTGTGCTCTCTCTCTCTCTCGCTCGCACGCACGCACGCACGCACGCACGCACGCACGCACGCACGCACGCACGCACGCACACACACACACACACACAGAGGAGTGCTGCCTTCTCTCTGCCCTCTGGCTAATTAATTTCCCAGATCAAGCACGTCCCTCCATAAAGCCCCCCCACTCCCCCACCCACCTTTTCCCTCTTTTTCCCGTGTCACACTCAATCTGTTCCCCCTCTCTCCCGTGTCTCTTTCCCGAGCCTGGCTCGCTTCACTTCTGCTGGCCTGTGATTGAACGAGATATCGGAGCAGAAAACATCACTTTGCGGAGCCTCCCCTTTTTCCTTCTCCTTATCTGCGTGTTTATCAGGGTATTTCCAGGCTAAAGTCCAGCGACGGTCTTCATGCCATGTTCCCTGTTCTCACGGCTTTTAATTGGCTAATGCATTGCGTGGCCTCTTGCATTAGTTGTGCTATTCTGCGTGACCCTGGCGGCTGTTTGTGGAGGTACTTTGAAGGCGAGCATGGCGTGTTTGTTAATCAATGAGTGAGGCTAATACATGGCCAGGTCAGATCTTCATCAAAGGGCTTCGGTGGCTCTACATGTACACTCTCCCGTGAGAAGTTTCAACAAACCGCTCCCATTGTGAGTTGTTTTTTTTTAACCCCAAAAACATGCAGGCAATAAGAGTTTACATTAAGGTTCACATCCCCTGAAAGTAGACGGCTAATACGAAAGGCGGGGTGTTAGGAGAAGGTGGGAGTTTACCTTCTCTGGAACCCATCAGCTGCAATAAGACTTTTCTGAATTTACACATGCAGGCATGTCTCATTGTAAATCTTAACCTCGCCCCGTCACTTCTCGCGTAAGCACTCATTCTTCATCAGCGGCTGAAATACGGCGTATAGGGTTACGACGGGCAGCCACAGGGACGACTTCAGAGCGATGAGATAGCAGTAATGGCGTGCCGTCATTTAGGAGAATGTAATAAGCGAATATCTAATAAGCCTGTAAAAGATGCTTAACCCCTGGAGCCCGGGGGTCAGGCGGGGAGATAGCAGAGTAAGCTGATTAAGGACGGCATCTTCTCACATTGCGGTCATCACGGTGCTGACCAGCTCCTGACCCCTTCGTGGGAGTGTGGCTAACGTCCCCCCTGAACCGCTTCTGTTTGGAGGAATGCAGTATTTATGAGGGCTGCTGGGAGCCCCACCCGCCCGATCTGGGAAGGTGGGAAATTGGTCTGTGGATAATGGAGGCCACGGCGCACCACGGAGGAGTGAAATTCGGCATCCTGAGTCGGAAAAAAAAGAAACCAGGCGATATGAGACGCCACAGAGATGCTCGGACCGATCTGTTGATTCAGTCAGCCGAAGGGCGATTGACTTACAAGGCGAGGAGCCCAAATCACGGGAGATTTTAATTTTTAAGCACTGAATTGTGTTTTTTTTTTTTTAACGCGACCTACACTTGCCCGATTACATTGTCTGCTCCTCAGATGAGAGATGTGCTGAAAGACGAACGGTATCTTTGATTTAAGATCAGTCGTTATCTTTCTGCTTTCCTGCCAAACGCTGGAATGTGCAACAAACACACATCTGCCCCCACATCGAAAAGTCGCTCACGTGGTTTTCATTGGAAAACCGGACCAATGGCGCTTCTCTAACAGGGGGAACAAAACCATTTGACTCTGGTTAAAAGGCTTTAAAAGGTTTTTTTTTTTTCCCTGAAAGCTCTCCTTCCTAAACGTAGCTACAGATTTCCATTTGCCACCGGCGCTAACTGGAGTTTACAGTCCCCCGACGGAAGATTAAAGGGAGACGGAGAGAGGCAGAGCGCGGCGGATGCGGGGATGTAATGGCTGTCAGATCAACATGTTGATGGAGGACTGAACTGCGGTTTTCAGTCTTTCAGACCCTGATGGTTTCCTCGCACGTGTGAGCCGGGGTCCCGAGGACCCGGTACCACCTGTCCGCCGCCATCCGTCCACTGCGTCAAGCTGGAGTTAAACGGGAAGAAACGATATTCGGGGAGAGGGGAAGCCGAGCGAGTGTTGAGTGTTGGGTTCAGTTAACTGTGAAGCTGTTCTCAGAAAAATCCCATCACAGGGGCTGGGGGTGGGGGGGGGGTTGGGGCAGTGGGGGTAGTGGGGTAGTCACAGCGATATGTGTACTTTAACATGAGCAAGGTCTTAGTGCAGGAAATCACATTTTTTAGACCATTCGATTGGATATGACAGGGGGAAGAGGACAAGGCCATGCTACACACACACACGCACACACACACACACACAAGCATCTATAGAGTAAATCCAATAAACACGAGATCCTTCATTTTCCGATTGTGTTGGGTAACTGTTCGTATAAGGAAGTGGCCTCTCTGGATGCTGCTCATACATCTGGCATGATGGACCCCCCTCGGCTTCACTTTACATGAACCACTGTGTAGCATCAAAGCCTGTGTGTTACTGCCTGTTTAACCGTAATGCACCATTCTGCTTGACATCCACATACACACCGCAGTACAAAAGAAACCACATGTGGTGCGCTCCGAGGGCCCACAGACATATATTACATATATTTGATACTGCAGTAAAGACCCTGCCTCTGTGTGAGTGTGTGTGTGAGTGTGTGTGGGGGCGTACAAAGCTCTGGTTGAACAAGAGGGAAATGGCTAAATACATAAAGTTGAGTGAAAAGGCAGAAAAGTATTAATTTCCTTTGTGCCCTATGTTTGTGCAAAAAAAAAAAAAAAGAAAGAAAAAAAAGAAAGAATTTTCTTGCTTCAGCACAATTTGGAGTGCTGGCGTGTTTATTCCTACACATTTGAGTGGATGGCTCTTGTGGAATTGGTTTGTACAAATAAAACAGAAAAACAGTGTCAGGGATATGTGAGCGTTTGAAGGTGCTGTCAGAGGCTTTTTCCGTCTTTACCTTCCTCCTTTCATCCCGCTCGTACTCATCGCTCCTCCTCCCCCTCCCGCCCCACCCTCATTAGCGATGGCTCTGAGAGAGCGGAGAACAAAGCGCGGGACCTGCCAATCGATGAGTGAGCAGCGCTATCAATCGACTGGCGGAGCGCAGGTCCACTCAATCTGCCCAACAAATGATGGGTCAGAGATTGATGGGGAAGATTGTCGCGTCTTTCCCAGCGCATTGATGCAGCGCCGTGCATCTCGATCCGAGTTCGGACAACAAAAGATTTTTATCTCGCCTTGTTTGCTAATCGTGCATTTTAATTTTCTGCCCTGAACAAACCATGTCGGCGGTGTTTGTTGTGTCTCTGTGTATATGCCCAGACAGTTACCAAATGTAACAAAGCCCGCCCCCCCCCCTGAACTCATAGCCTGGCATGAATTTCTGATTCTCCTGTGGCTGTATTTCTGCTCTGTGTGTGTGTGTGTGTGTGTGTGTGTGTGTGTGTGTGTGTGTGTGTGTGTGTGTATAAACACTGAGAATGTGTCACCGCTGGCCTGATGACTTGCCGTGAATCCATGCAGATTGTCTGTCCGTCTCTCTGGGAGGTTGATTCTACCACATTGATATGAGGAAGGTTATCAGGCTAACACATTTTCCACGTCTCTCCCACCCCCTCCACCACCCCGCTCTCCGTGCCTCTCATGTGTCCACAGCTCTGATAGCCATCGGCCAGTATAGCAGCACCATCGAGACTGTGGACGCCGGCTGGTGTAAGGACATCACGGACCAGGGAGCCACTCAGATTGCGCAGAGCAGCAAGTCTCTGCGTTACCTGGGCCTCATGAGGTGTGACAAGGTAAGGACCACTTAACAGAGAACCCCCCCCCCCACCACCACCACCACCAGGACCATGTTGATTAAAGAAAACAGATTAGGACTTTAATTACATGCACAGGTGACTGTCACCTGTGTCTGGAGACAGGGGTGCTGGCCAACTGCAGGACGGACCATCAGTGGGAGCCCTCCCCCCACCCACCCAATTTGGGCCTGGTCTTTGCTCAAGGTTTCTTCCTGTTTTCCTGCTACTGTCGTTTGTCGTAGGTCAGGCTGTGGATTTCTGTAAAGCACCTAGAAACCTTTTCCTGTTGCAAATTCTTGAATATAAGCACAGGAAAAAACATATCTTGATGCTGCATCCCCAGAAGGACACCAGATTTTAGGTGAAGTGGAGAAAAGAATGAGTTGTTTTAAAGAGGAAACAGCACAGACCTTCACTCACCAGAAGATGTACAGTTAGCGACAGGGCACTATAAACACGAGGACTTCTGCAGCTTAAATCCTTTCACTGCACTCAAGCAACTTAAAAAAAAACGAAAACTGACTACTATGTTGTGTTTATGTAAGCTCAATTGAGTGTTTAGAGTGCAAGGCATGCCGGAGTTGTTTTTTAAAAACAAGTCGACGTGCCGTAACGGCACATACCCAGTTTAGTGTTTACATATTTGCTGAAGTGTGAATGAGGACTTGTTTGGATTGTTAGTGTACCTGCATGAAGTTATATTGTACAGTTACAAAATGGTCGATTCTGGGTGGTCCTGCAGGGGGTCCTGTAATGCAGTCAGGAAATTTATCCAAATTAACAGGTGAAAGCCATCTAACTTAAGCAGGACACACAAACTGGAATTTCTAAATCCTATAAATAAACATTTAAAAACATTTTCAAACAAATATAACACATCTATCAAATCACAGAGTCTCACAGCATTAAAAAGCCCAGTTAATACGTTGGTCCGATTTTTAACTCCGCCCACCTAACAGCAGTGGGGCGGAGCTAGCTCTGACACATTTGTCGGACACACACACGCACATGCACACGCAATCATTTGGGTATTGGATCAAAGAATAAAAGCTCTTCCATCGAAGTTGAGTTTGGCTGGGGAGTATGAAGGAGGACAGACTTTGCCTCACAGTCCAGGCCCTTCACCGGGTGGAGAACTCATCATTTTTATTCCTTCATTATAAAATCAGCCACATCAGTGTGTCGCGGCCTCTGGGTTGACCTTATAGATTTCTCTGATAAAAATGCCTTCCCAGAGATCGTTAAGCATGGCAAGAACGCCGCTGTATCATATTTATCTATTTGTACTGTAATAAAATTAAAAGGTATGAGGGTCTGGCAGTGACCCCATACGTAAGGTCTCAGTGATGGAGCGCCGCTCTCGGTTCACATTAGCGAGGACATGAATGTGTATCTATCATATTTATCTGGGAGTAATAAAGAGTAACTGCATTACATAGCAGGTGATGACTTAGATTCCATTTTCATTTAGTTTCCCCTCCCCGGCTTCAGTGACTCAGTGACCCACCAATCGATATCTACAGCCCTGCTAATAAAAATCTGTTCTACGACGACCCACATATTTACTGGAATTACAGTTTTTCTTGCTTATTGTGCCTCATCCGTCTCTTTTCAGATGTGATGCTCTTACTCAGAATTTCAGCCGAGGATGGAAAAGTAAACAATTAGTATCCCTTTGTTCTGAAGGTGGGGGGGGTGACGACACTAAATAAAGAAATAATTGGTGCTATTACATGCGTAATGGAGTGTGAGTAGTGCGAAGAGAAGGTTTTGACAGTTTCCAAGGTCATGAACATTAGCAATCTGGGAACTAATTTGCTTCATGCAGGCCGCTCTCGTCTGCTTCCTCATCCCCTCCGCTCCGATCGCTACGGTCGAGTCCAGCATTATGGGCCCGCGGTGCCAATGTGCTGGATGCACATGGCCAAAGGCCGCCTGCAGCAGCGGCTTTACTGCGTTGCTGCTAATGTTGTTTTTCATCAGGTTATGTCGCGCTAGATGAGGTCAGGCTCCAGGAGGAGACAGGGAGAGGGATGGTGCTAATTCAGAGTTCGCTCAGAGGCAAAGGAATAAGCCAAAATAGGGTGTTTACCGAGGTCGCGCTGGAAACAGGCGCCGCGGAGACGGCCACGAAGGTGAAAAGGTGAGAGGCGGAGACGGATTAGGAGGGTTCCTGGGCAGCGTTGAGCAAGATCCGCCTCCTTCTGAGGTCCACGAGGCTGCCTCGTGATGACGATCTGGTGTAACTGACTGAGTCACGGGTCTTTAATAGGCGGATACAGCTGATATACATTTTACATTCACATCTGTAGAAAGACATAAGTGCGAGAATATTTTCCTGCAGAACTTTTGTTTAGGTTTCTTATCTCATTTAGCTGTGTGTTTTGCTGAAGATAAATACGGACAAACTGCATCTGGCCTTTTGCGTTTTTAAGAGATTAACGACTCTAATCATTCTGTTGATATGCCTGACACTTGTTACACACAGCTGCAGTAAATATGATGAGCCAGTGGACTATGCAGACGGTTCTTCTACAAAACATCCCTCAGTTATCGTTTTAGCTCATAGATTATGCCCTTTGGTTTTTGATTGACCGTAGTTTGACATTCCTCTTTGTGTTAGCTTAACTTCCAGGATGTACACACTTGAGCCATCCCAGTATTTAACCATCAACTAACGACACTCTGCGCCGACATACTGTATCTGAGAGGTCACTGGCGCTGGCCCCAATCTCAGATGATTTTATTTACCAGTCAGCCATGAATGTTTGAACAGTGGAAATAAATTGTTGTACACACTGGCGTGCAGTGTTCCTTTTATCAAGTTGTTATTTCTCTTGAGGGAAACGCTGACAGTGTTTTGGACTTATTACAAGTGCCGCCGAGTTAATATTTCCCTTACAAGGAATTTGCTTGGTTTCCTTTCAGGATGTGTACGCTGCAGGATGAAGTGCAAACAACTCGTTAGTGTGACAGCGCCGCGTTAACAAACAGGACTTTTCGCCGTCGTTTAGGGCCTAGCCAACACGTCGGCTAGCCTATTTGTCACTAATCCATATACACTGTGAATGAATCTTCCGCTGATGGACGCAGCTCAGTAGAAGGAGTTCCTGTCCTGTCCAAGCACGTTTTTCGTGGGGCCACAGTGTGGGATGACCCCAGCCTTCTCAGAACCATCGGTACAGCGGCATAGCTGTCACTTTGTTTAAAAACGTGAAAGTTTTTCAGCTCATCAGAACGTTTTGCAGTTGCTTAAAATTAATTTAGGACCTGTTAACAGGATCCATCGGACCCTCCTCAAGGAGCTTTGCGAAGGATCAAGTTGCTCTGTGTCGTTTACACAAAGCTGCTTTCATGCTCTCCAGCCTGTCCTAGACATGCACAGATTTATTTGAAGAATATTCTATAATTATCTGGGCTGTAAACTATAAACCACGTATTTTTAAACTCAGAAATGTGCTGCCACGTTCCTCTGCTTGTTCCTAAATGTCTCTCTGGGGACTTTTCTCACTGGATGTGTTGGATCACTGTGCATCTTCTTCAAAAGGATTTTTGTGATATGGTGTTAATGCAGTTCATAATGGAGCATTCAATTCCAGCCACCCCCCCCCCCCCTCCATGCTCTGGCAAATGGCGCGCTCCGCCTGCCTCTTATGATTACACCCCTCTACCCTCCGGGCGAATGACTAGCATTCTGACACGGCCGAGGAATCCGACTGATCCAGACACCCAAACATAATCAAATAAATGCCAGTCTCATGATGCCGAAAGAAAAAGCTTTAGTCCTCAGAACCAGCTTTTTCCCTGTGCGTCAGCGTGACGCCACCCGCTCTGCTCCGGTGTTACGTGTGACGGCATCTCTTTGGAATTTGCAGAGCTTACACAGTTTTGTCACTCTTGTACCTAATTTATAGTGTTCTGTGTGCTTAAATGAATCTTAAATATTTGGTTGTGGTCTTGCGGAATCCAGCTTCAGTTGAGGTGAGACTTGTGTTGCTTTTAGAAGTTGCCTGTAGTCTACTTGGAGTTGCTGTGTTCTGTAACAGCACGCCCCCCCCCGCCCCCAGCCCCTTCATTTACAGCATTGGTCCTCTGCTGCTATATCACTTGGGGGAATTATTAATCCAACCTGACCTCAGCGGAAGCTTTTTCCCAGCCCGCCTAAACACACCTTGTTCCTCTCATCATCAGCTCCATTCCTTCTCGTTACCTCTGCGTCCACATCTGTTCCCCTTCCCTCCGTCTTTTTATCCCCACCACCCCCTCTCTTTGCTCCGACTTTGTTAGAGGGATTAAAAAAAACCAAAAAAAAACCGGCCACTCCAAGTTGGGGACGGGAGACTGGGGGAACAAAGTTACCCAGTCAGCATGAATCCTGACTGGAGGAGTAACGACTCCGCCCCCCCCTTCGGGGACAGACGGTAGGACGTGGAAGAGCCGTCATGATAATGAAGGATCTGATCCAGGCAAACAGGAAGTAAAGTAAGCGGGGGTTTGAAAATGAAGCGAGAGAAAAATGCGGCACTTAGAAGCCGTCCTCTTACAAGTGTTCCGTGTAAGCAGTTTGGAAAGGAAGCGCTCATTACCTGAACACGTATGAGCACCGCCGGACCCCCAGACAGACATACGGGAGAGGCCTTGTTAAAAGAGCAGACATCACAATCAATATGGGGGTTCTGCCGGCCCATCCAGCTGCCGGGGACCGTACGCAGATAGGCACGGTGCGGCAATTTGCAGACATAAACAAGGACCTAATTGTTGGACACCCTGAGGTTTGCAGCAAGCGAGCAAAGATAAAAACAAGTTAGAAGCTGTTTTAAGTCTCGTTTAGGAAATGGGAGTTGGGGAGTGGAGGGGAAACTTTTATCTCCGATCTGTCGGCGCGATGGGCGGGGCCTGAAGGACTCGAGGGGGGTTTGGATACTGCCGGGAAGTGCAACAGAGTGCAAAGAAGAGCAGTTTGAATGTGCCTCGGCGCTTTACTTTGCTGTTTGTGTGTTTTCGACGTGCTGATCAGGCCTCGCCACAGTATCGCGGACGCATCGGTGGGCCCAGGGCGGTGACAGGGTTCACCCAGGGACTGAAAGGGAGTCGAAGCCCCTCGACAGAAGCCCCTCACAGACAGGCTTAACCTCACCCATCTGTCCCCTCTGGGTTTCACCCCCCACCCCCCATGTCTTCCTGCCTCTCTCTCCCTTCTCTATGCAAGGACAGTCGAGGTCACTGGGACTTTGAATGCTGCGCACATCGTTTGTTCATCTCGTGCTGTTTGCTCAACGCGATGGAGGTCAACACACTCCGGTGGAGCCGCGGCCGGGCGGCGGACGTGGGATGTTTGGGATAACCGCTAACGTTTTGGCTCAACACGCATTTTCCTGTATATTGGCGGGGGTGTGTGGCCCCTGGGTGCATGCGCAGGCTGTGTCTGGCTGTGTCTGAGGAATTAGTTCTTTAAGTTTAATCACAGTCCAGTTATGGAGTTCAGAGGCGAAGTGGAAATGAAGTTTCCATTTGGTGTCCAGTTGATTGATTGTAGTGGAAAACTGTGAGGAAGAGCAAAGGGAACCTGAGGCTGAAATCTGTGCAGGTCAGCGTTGACGCTCATCTGTAACTCTAACTCCGAGCCGATCCTGCCTCCTCCTGCCGCCGCTCAGACTGGACTCTTTTTCTGCCAGTATCTTTTTGAACGATCAGGGTCGAGCTCTTCCTGTTTATGCAGAGGAGTAAATGCTTCACCCCAGCAAAAAATAAATAAAAACACGGTCGGTCTGTTGTGACATTTCAGGAATTCTGCCACCGGGGGGGGTCCCTCAGTAAGCCTCTCTTTCTCTTGTGTGTTTGTCTGTGTTCATGCGACCTCACATTTATTACATATTCAGTACCCAAGTCCTGCTTTAGGTTAGGGTGCAGATGTGGGATTTAATTCCCACAACTCCAAAAGGACGTTTGAGGATGAAGACCGAAATATTTCGGGGGCTTTCTCCCAGTCTCTGTGTCAGTTGAGCACGTTTGAAGAACATTATGATCATTGTGTCTGCTCGTGTGACTCATCCACTCCTGCATCCGCTCATAGATCAGCTGTCACATCTACATGCGACAGATTAGGAACTGTCTTGGACACATCGTGGTCATAACCCCAGTTGCACTGAGCCGTGGAATGTTAAAATGTGGGCCCAGACAGGCGGTCTACATAGTTAATGAGTGGTAGTAATGGTGGTTATTAGCGATTAGCAAACTGAAATATTTAGTTTATATCAAATATTTAAAAGAAAAATTTTTCATCTGATTCATTACAGAACATCTGAAGTGCTTTTCCACCTTATTCCCCGTGCCAGACAACACCGCCCGGGCTTACTGGCCTTTATTGAGTTGTACCTGATGGAGGTTAGCCGCAGTAATGTTTCTCTTTCTGAGATTACGGAATAAATTGTGTAAAACCTCTTGAGTTATGGAATGCTTTCCTCCAGCCTGCAGAGATAAGGAGGCTGCTGTTCAGGGGAGGCTCTTGCAGAGCCCCGCTCACATTCTTTTAGTTACTTTTGTCACGCGTGATGGAGTGTGGGCTCCACACACCCGGCCTCCGCGGCCTCGTTCCCTGACCCCGTTGTCTCTTCCGCGCGCTTGCGCCCGTGACTTCTCTGCTCCGCTGCCGTCTGAGGCTGTGCAGGGATGAGGGTCTTTCTGAGAAGCCCGTTCGGAGATGCGCTGCAGACTCCTGTGACGGCTGCTTGACTCTCCGAGACTAAATCAAACTGTTTGAGCTCCGGATTTTCTCCAGTGAGAATCAGTCTAATTCTTAAGCTCCTGGAATATCGAGCGTTGGCATTTAGAGCGATAAATCCTTCAGGATAAGTTTGTTGAGACCTATTTTCTACACTTAAATACACTGATTTATTTATTTATTCTTATGAATTATTTCCTACAGATGGACAACCTCTTCTTCAGTTATCTGACCTCTCTTTTATTCACATTCCAGCAGCAAAGGTTTCCTTTAAAGAACACCATAAATCTGGCCCCCTTCGGTCCAAGCTTTTTTAAGATGCCTTTTACTCAGACCTGATGCGCCGCATTCTTGTTCTGCCCAAACAGCCTTTTCAAACATTTAGCCCAAATGTATTTACCCGTTGACTGATGCGCCCGGCGCATGGAAGGAGACAGAGAACCGGGGTGTTTGTCTCCCTTTACGGCTTTATGGACCTGGACTTGCAATGGCTACCACATGGCCAGCGAAGGGAAGAACCCTGCGTGAACCCCGCAGAATTTATGGAAGGCAAAGAGGAAGTTAAAAAAAGACAGCGTGCTGTGTGAGGGTGGGTTTGGGGATCTGCTCTGTTGGGACGCCCGCATTCATATATCCTTTTAAATTCGGTGCAGACTCAGTCAGCCCGTTTGATATATTCAGATCGAGTCAAGGCCTCTTTATTTATCCTTTCACTTCCTAACCTTTCTCCCTCGCTCTGTTCTCTCTTCCCATGCGCTGATTGTCGAGGGCTCTCCGAGGGCGTTCGCACCATCATCGGCGTGCTATTACGCACACCTTTGTGTTTATGTATCTGATTATTAATTTATGACCCTCCTTGTCTTTTCCCCCCTCTGGCCGTGTGAACTGATGCTGCATTACTCATGTTTACGGCGTGTTTTACTGTCACTGCTTAACGGGGGAACGCCTAGCGCTCGCACTGAATGTATGTTTTACATGCGAAACGTTGTACATTTACATCAGAGTATCAGTCTCCTCTTAAACGCAGGCCTGATAAAACCGCTCGGCTCAGCTCTTCAACTTTGAGTCACCATTATTTGATCCAGAAGTTGTCGGAACAGTCACACACACACACACATGCACACACACATACGCACATACATATCCACGTATACTGTAACGGTGTATGCGAATAGCATTTGCCAAACATCATCTCAGATGTGCGTCGTTTTGTTTGCCCCCCCCCCCCGCCCTCGCCCTTCTGTAGAGTCTGGCCGCAGCACATTCCCAGTCAGCACGCATTACGCCGCGCTCAGATCTACAGGGGAGCAACTTTGAAGTTCAAATGGGAGAAAATATCATAAGTACAGGCCTCACTCCAGATCCTGTAGCTGTGGCCGGGCTCCCAGATGCTTCTCAAAGATTAGAATCATCAGTGAGTGGTGATCTGCCTCTCCTGCAGACTTGGCAGTGGCTTTGGAGGAGGGGCCGCAGGATCAGGACTGTATGCGGCGGGAGAAGGAGCAGCCAGAGCCATATATCTGAAATGCCATACAGTCACCAGAGGCGCCAGTGCCGTCTGATATCATTTCTGAGCGTATGTTGCCTGGCAACAAAATACAATTTGAACGGGGTTTTCTTTTTCCCCAGGAACGCGCTTTCTCTGCAGACGTGACTTGCAAAACTTGTCGGTTTAGCAGGGGTCGCCTGCACGAGGCAGCGAAAGGCACGGCCGTCGCCCATTCTGACCTGGTGACATCATCGCGCCTCAGCGCTGAACCTGAAGGAAGAGGTCTGCAGCTGTGAAGCAGCTTTACAGAAGGTTGACTAGTTTCAGTTCAAAAGAACAGACCAACAGACAGGACAGGCATACTGACTCTGAACACGAAGTTTGCCTCATTTAATCACTCTCCATCATGACATGGGGACTCACCTGAATGTGTAAAAACACTATTGAACAGAGCTGAACATTATTGTAACAGTGAACTTATTAACGGCAAGAATGCATTCATGATATGAAACATTACCTATGTATTTACTTTCTGTTTATTATTATTATTATCATCATCATTATTACCATCATCCTCATTATTATTATTATTATTATTATTATTATTATTATTATTATTATTATTAGTAGTAGTAGTAGTAGTAGTAGTAGTAGTAGTAGTAGTAGTAGTAGTAGTATATATAGAGAGAGAGAGTTCAGATGTTGTGATTAGTATTTCCTGTGTTTTTTCCAACAAATGAATCTTCATTAAATCAAAATAATGAATATTTTGTCTCCCCCTGACAGGTCTACTATTCAAATCAGCTTTAATTGCAATTAAAGCTGATTAATGAGCTGGGGGGACCTTCATTTTCTTGAATACTGTGGTCGATGTGATCAAGGCTCTTGAAGATTCATCATTTCATCTCCTAATGAGTCTCCGGCGTGTGTCAACAGTCTGAACCTGTAGCAGCATCGCAGTTAACACGCGGCTGCCGCGTTTGCATGTGTGAGGAACTAAGACAGGTGAAGGTGTTCGGCTGCCGCTGCCGCGTGGGTCCGTCAGCGCAGCAGCTCTCCAGGGGTGAATCCAAAAGAGTCTGCACAGTTTCTGTTGCCGGTTCGGGCTCAGGAGGCCGCTGAGCGCCTGTTTCCACTCCGTGATTGGGTTAGGGTCATTCCCAACCTTTAGCGGTGGAAGTGCCGTCCCATGAGTGCTCAGCAGAAACGCACGTTTTCAGCTCTGTTTTGTTTTCCCCTCGTCTCCGTTTTGCCCAGCGATGCCAGCCGCTTTGATGAAGTTTTACCAGAAGAAGAAAAAAAAAAAAAAAGGAACTTAGACAGAAAATGGCAGCCAGACCAGATCATAACCTGAGGCCGAGCCAGGGAAATCTTACATGTAAGACTTTCCTTCCAAAAAACACAGAGCAGGAACGCGATCTTGGGCAATGAGCTGGGCGGAAAACTGCCGACTACTTTGTCGCAGCTTCGGCAACAACACGCCGCTGTGTTCGACGTGTGCACGCGTGTTTATACATCGTTTCCCCTGGAAAGTGTCACGCACGCGGGTGGGTCCGGGGGAGGGGGGTCGCCTGTGGGTGGGTTGCGGTTAACCCCTGGAGCTCTCCGGGGTTACTCTGCGCCTGCTTTCTGTCAGATTCTCAGGCTTTCTCACTCTCCAGGCCTGACAGGGTGTTGGATTTGGGGGGAAAAGTGCAGGAGTGGCTATTAGCTGCTTGTCTTTCTGGTCCTTTGAGAGCAGAAAGGCTTCATTAGCCGAGTGAACTCAGCTGTTTTCTGCTGCTGATGTGTTTGTGTGTGTGTGTGGGTGGGGGGTTGGTGTGCGTGTGTGTGTGTGCCTCTCTGTGTGTTTTTGTGTGTACTCCGTCTTCTTCACGGCCCGTCTTACATTTCAGTCGAATGCAGTTCAGCAGCGCATTAATCCGTGTTTACAGGCTGATAGAGATACTGACTATAAAGAATGCCATTTAAAGTCACCTTAAAATGGAAATTTGCTAAAACCATTTCAGATGTTGTGCAGCGCCTGTGACTTTAACGGGGCGTTCAGAGGTCCACGTGTCCCGGCTGTGATGTCCCTGTTGCGCTGGACCATGTGACGTGGTCATCAGCTGTACCAGGGTCAATCGGTTTATTTGGTCACGTGACCGACGGCGCGTCTCTGTCTGTGTCTTGCAGGTGAACGAGGAGACAGTGGAGAGGCTGGTGGTCCAGTACCCCCACATAGTTTTCAGCACGGTGATGCAGGACTGCAAGAGAACCCTGGAGAGAGCTTATCAGATGGGCTGGAGCCCCAACACGTCCAACACGTCGTAGCTTCTGCTGACACGCACTCACACGCGCAAACAGACGGACGCCCCCCGCTTGTGTACAGACACAAATTCACAGTATTTGCAGCTCAGCCGTGTTTGCCTCCCGTCTGCAGTTCAAACATGCATATCAGCGCGCGCGCTCGCAGAGGCCCGCTCCGCCGCGGGATCCATTTAGAGCGACTCTTCCGTTCGAGTTGCCCAGACTTCACATGCCGGCCGCGAACCTCTCGACTGAGGCGCCGCCACCCTCAGCTAAAGTCACCGCGCGGCGGGCCCTACTCTTCCTCCAGCCGAGCCGCTGCGGCCGCAGACACATCCAACCCCGGGGAAGTCGTGTCAGCCGCCGAGCCAGTCATCGTCCGTGTCACCTCCGGCAGCTGCAGCCCGCTCTTGAACGCCTGCCGCTGAGGCGCTCCTGCGATCACAGTTTGTTTTAATCAGGACGAATTAAAAAGGGCTCATCTCCCCTTCCCATATCCCCCGTTTTGGAGCTGACATGCCCTCTGTTTAATTCAGCTCTAGACTTAACACGGGGGGACGGGGGGGGACGGGGGGGGCGACATGCCTCAGCTTCGGTCGGCGCGGCAGCCGAACTGCTTGTCGTCAGACCTCCACTCGAGGCCTGTTGAAATCCTTCCTCTGTCTGTCCGAAAGAGCTCCTCTTCCCGGATGTTTCGCACAGCCTCGGAGCGCTCGTAGACTCGTTGTGCGTGTGTGTCGAGGTCGTGAGGCGATGCTCCGCTGGAAGGGAGGAGCTCTCGCGACGAAGGGGGACTATCCGCCTGAGAACCGCTGAGATGCGTGGCAGGGAAACCGCTCGGCGGAAAAAAGGGATTCACTGGAATACAAGTGCATCCAAAGATCTGAACCTTCAGCAAAGATCATCTGTGATCACAATGGTCCAACTTTAGCAACAGCATTGCTGGATTTAGGTTTAACCGAGTCAGAATATTCTATTGACGGTCTGACAGTCCAGCACAAGTAAGAGGAACTGTCCCCTGCGAGGTCATTGTCATCAAATCTGCAGCCAGAAAATTGGCCTAGAATTTGAAAACCCTTATCTGCTTTGATAATGTTACACCGTATTCCCTCCCATTGACCTAATATATAACTAAACACCCTACCAGATTTACTGAACCTGTATTTTAAACATGTAGTTGTAATTCTATCTATGTATTAATGCAATGAGGGATATATCTCACGTAGGATGGTGTAGGATTTAAGGAAGCTCGAGCCTCTAACCAAGTCAGTAGGTAGGAACCGATCATTCTTCATGGATGCTATAGAAAAGCAGCAGTGCAGTTTAAGCTAATGCTAGTAGCCAGGATGTTTTTCTATGCTTCTCAGCTGCACGCTCACTCGGATGTGCAGTTAGTGAGAACAGCGGCGGAGCAGAACTTTCTACAACGTATAGATGCAATTACAAACACATCCCTCGTTGGGATTTGTAGAATTTCACCGTTGGAGAGTTTCTCCCTCAGTCTGCTTTTTGTTCTGCTTCCCTTCTTTTTTAAATCCTCATATGCACTTTCCTCTGCTAGATGTTGACACATTTGATTCCTGATTTGTTAAGACCGTAAATGACTGGATAAAGTTGAATAAAACACTACCGCTGCAACCTTTTTTCCCCCCCTCAGTTCTTTCCATATGTGCGAGAGAGCATTCCAAAAGGCAGTAAAGTACGTTCCTGCTCATTTTCCCCCGTCTGCAGGCTGCCTCACACATTTAGTGTCTTTCAAATGTGTGCGAACATTAGTGGAAAGCTGACGCTGATGCTGCTCAAGTTTCGATTGCATCTGTGTTCTCAGGAAAGGCTCATGAATAGCAGCATGTTTTCTTTCTCCCGACCTAAGAGGCCTGGGAACCCATGTGAGCGGTGTTCCAAAGCCCCTGTATTTTCAGAAATAAAGATGTTTTCCACAGAATAGATAGTGTCTTTTCTGCTGAGAAGAGTGACAGAGCCTATCTGCATTTGTGCGACAGCGCACAAGGTCAGATCTTTTGTCACGATCGCAGCAGATCCACATCGATGTCACACAGGGAAAAAAAACCCACTGATGTTCAGTGCATCACCGGTGATTATCTGCATTGTTTCACGTCTGAAAGCCAGAAGATGGGAGAGGGATCCTGAGGTGAGTCCTTCAGCAATACATTCTTTATGTCAACTTGGGTTTCCTGGGTGATGGCTGAAAAAAAATGTATGGTAATTTCATCCAACACAGCCCACTCACAGTCTATAGTGTTGGATCCACTCTAGAATCACAAAAGGAAAAGATTGAAGAATCATTTCATCAATAACTTGTCCAACTGAGTGACAACATGAAGATTATTTCAATACTGCGAATCAACTTCAATCTGGAATCAGTGGAACAGAATAAGCCAATGAGCAGGCTGAGAAGCATCATCAAGTGAATAAAATGTACTTTGATGGTCCAAATCGCACCTATAAGTGCTTCTCAGCATTTCATCATCTCTGTGTAAATATCAGGACAGCCAGCAGTCTACATCAATTGGCCTCCACTTGCTTTTCTTCAGAAATCCCGCGGGGTTCTGTGAGATCTTGTGTCGACACTGTGAACTTGTCTGTACAAAGGGCAGGCGTGTGCAATCACAGGAGCTGGAATCAAACCGAAGACCTTCTTGCTATGAGCTGACTCTGTTTAACACTATTAGTTTGCATTGTAACCGAATGTCTACACAGTATCAGACTGGATTTAAAGAGCTGTGAACTGAGCCAATGGCTCATGGAGGACTTTGTCTTCGTTAGGGTGAAGAAGTCAGACTCCTTTGCCGATGTTTGTGTAAATGGAGTCGAAGCTGCCAGTCTAGTGTTGGACGGCTTTCTTGGATACCTGCAGGGTTGTCTGCTGTCACACATCCTCTTCCTCTTCTCCTGATCAGGTAATCAGGGTGAAGAACGCCTTTAAAGAGTTCAGTCAATGTATTTTCTTGAGTTGGTAAAGAGATCTACTCCTGTTTCTCTCCTGGGAAAACAGCACTGAGGATTTGACTGCTGCCCATTACAGCCTTTGCAAATGTGAGTGCACGCCATTGATTCTTCCTGTGATTGAGGCGAACGCCATCGATGGCCAACGATCTCCAGACTCCTACAATATTCATCAGGATGGAAAGAGGTGTTTGTCCAAGCGGCCTCCGAAGGGGGAGAGAGATTGCAGGAAAGGAAGGAAGCTGTAATTAAACTTGGTAAATATTCATATGGTCTTTACATTATTAATGAGGTGCTGATAAGATTTGACGCTGACCATACATGATGTCAAAGTCTGGACCTGCAAGGAAGGTTGTTTAATCTTCCGAGTGAATTTCACACTTTCACACCCTCTGAAATAGCCAACGTTGATGGATGTCCTCAAGGTGACGCGGATCGCCATCACTAAGCTAATACTGGAGATTTAGCCCACAATGGGGCTGATTTTATGATATCCTTTCTCATATGATGACAATCCTCCTCCTGTCATTGATGTTTTATACTCAGTGACACAGCATTAACGATTTTCAGTTCCTTTTCCAACTAATTTAGTCTTATGGAATACTTTGTGCAGCTCATCAAGCAGATTGTTGGACTGTGGAAGGTCTTTTTTTAACCACATTTCTTCATCTTATTCATCTTACACTGAATCAACTTTACTCTGGCACTTCCCTCCATTCCCTCTGCTTCACCTTTGACCTCCCCGTAGCCAGATTCTTCCTGCCTCTGGGAAGCCACGTCAGTCATTGGCCATATTTATGTCTGAGTGGCTCCAGAACTTTCACAGTTATTAATGTTTAAAAGAAGAAATGTTCCCTCTCCATCTTCCTGGACTGTTCTTTCCTCCTCTGGGGGGGTGGGGGGCAGAGGGTGTTTTTCCTAAATACCCGCAGTATGCTGCCTGCTTGTTGACTTTGATTCGTGGAGATTGGTTGACGTTGTAACGTGATCGCTGTCGACATGAAGGAGCTATAGGTGTGAACGCCAACGCTTTTACCTCAGAGTAAAACATGAGCCTTGCGGCTGAGGTCAGCGGGTCTGCTGATGATGAAAGAAGCAGAAGAACGCAATTATTTAAATATATGTGCATGAAAACATCTTTAAGAGCCGACACATCACACAGGGTGGTGGAAAGACCCCTATGTTGCGCAGTAGCCTCTGGGCTGAAGGGGAAATCCAACGGAATTGGGCTGTGCCAATGCAGACGTATGTTTGCTCTGCTCCACCGTCTGTACGGATGTCATAGAGAATGTCCTGAACTCAGACGAGATCCTCTGGAGAACACGTGTGAATACATCGCAAGACTCTACGCAAGAGTCTGTAGATGACTCAAATTTATTAGAGGGGAATGAATTCCCCTCCGATCGGCTGCAGATGGAAGTTTAACTTAAAAGTGATGGATCCCAGCGGCCCTCAGTTAAACGTATGAAGATTTATGGGAACGATTTCCTTCACTAATGGTGTCTCTCACCAGGGGCTACAAAATAATAAAAAAAAAAAAGAATTGAGATTTGTTGATCCTCAGAATTACTTGATGTCTTCCTGAGGCTCATTCCTGCTGCCTGGGGACCGAATCAACCAGTGAGAACCTAAAAAAAAAAAAAAGACATCTTAAAAGTGGAGGTGTGCTGAATATCAGTATCGGCCAGGATAATGAAGTCCCCGCGACTCCCCGCGACGTGGGGCTTCTTGGAGATGTTGTCTCTGTGTCTTTCAAACTGGAGTTAATTGCAATGTTTAGGCAGCGCTCGGTCTAGCTGCAGAACGGCAAAGGTTAATTAGTAACAGAAGGATCCCCACACAAGATATGTTGACATTTACATTTCCTTCCTGGCTAAAATGAGGAAGAATCTCATTTCGCGGCACCGGGATGGGAAAGAAAGGGGGAAAACCGTTTTCCTTTACAAACACCCTCATTTCTATGCAAGGCTGGGCGTTGATATGCAGATTTGGCAGTTGGATGACATTTAAAAAGTAGTTAATTGTGCAAATCTTTGTTTTAGACTGGAAAGGTCGTGGGTAGAGGGTCTTTCATCACCAGTTAACCCACCCCCCCTCACCGCCACTCATCAGCACAGCTGCAGAGACGTGATGGGGGTTTGTTGGTTTCTCCACTGACCGCCTTATAAAGTCACTCATCGCTTTTCAAGGTGCTTCATGAATATTTATGTGCATAAACTCTTTGGAAAATGAAAATTAATCTCCAGCCCGACGGGGGATGACTTGGCTATCTGTTTTCACCAAAGAGAGTAAATCTCCCCATTCAGGATGCGAGCGCTCCATTGTTGACTCTTTCATTTTCCTAAATGTCTGGATATCAAATTAAACATGTTGCCTTTTGATGAGAAGGTTTTTTATTTTTTAGTATTTATTTTGCCTGTATTCATCTGATGATTCTACATTTGTTATTTTGGGGTTTTTTTTTTGTTTTTATCTTTACTGCACACGTGCATAACTGCAAAATTAATATGAGGATGCTAAGTAGATGCTATTGAATATTCGGTCTTTGTTTTGGATGTTAGCGGCTAACAAGGCAGCGTGCATGTAAGGGCGCACTGAATGGAAAGTACAGCAGGTGCACAGATTGGAAATTTTACACCTGGTTTCATCTGAATGGCACAAATGGACCAGTAATTGCTCCATTTCATCACTTCCCTTCACAGGGTGACATTAAAGGAGGCTGTTTGAGAGAAGCCCGGTGAGGTTGAACACATGCGACAAGTCGAGCGACACGCAAAATCCGATCTGTGTGCAGAACAGAGAAGTAAATTAATGGAAATTTGAAGATTTGGCTGCTTTTGATGGTCCTTCGTCTGTGATTTGTTGGTTAGAACTGTCCGGCTCTGACGCTACGGCGCGCGTCGGACCTGAGCGGATTCCAGATCTCCCAGCCAACTGCTCAGATATGTCAGACATGCTGGTACGCCTCGTCACTCCCCACCCCTCCGCTGCAACAAAGGTTGTGTCGACCGCCCCCCCTGGAGTCCGAGCCTGAGTGGCTTGAAGAGGCGTGAGGCGTGACGGAGCCCCAGTCTCAAGGCCAAGAGTGCACCCCCAGACCTTTCAAAGCAAACCCCTACTTTCCCTCCCTTGCCTCTTAAAAACCTAGTGTCCATTTAATCCTTCTTCAGTTCCATCTCTCAACACACAAGCCCCCCCAATCAACACCCCCGCCGCTCCCTCAAGAACATTCCCGCCTGCTTCTCTTTGCATTTTCAAGTCTCCCCTCATCTTTTTTCCCATCTGCAGATCTCACACACTCGCGCTCCCTCCACCCACCGCAGTTGCTTTCCAGGGGTGTGTATTTCATGCCCCGGTGGCTGGACAGGCTCCGGGTGATTTCCCAAGGTGGGGGTTTGAATTTTGGGCAGGAACTGGCGGTGTGGAGTGATGTCAGCGTGGAGAGCAGGATTTGTGTGTCTGCATGTGTAGGAGTAGACAAGTTCGAAGCCCCTTCAAGAAAAGGCCAGCTGTGCAAATGCTGCTCCAAATGAGAGAGGTGTTGAATTAACAAGCCGCGCGGGGCGCCCCCTACGCCACCGTCTGGGCACAGACGGGGAAGGGGGGGGGGGGGTTTACATTGACTCTTTATGGTTCCTGGGGCTGGTTTTCAAGCCTTCTGACTAACCAATGATGGTGCAGTGACTCAGCCTTGGGGTGTGGGGGTTTGGGGCAAGGGGGGGTTAAACTAAAATCAGGATGTGGGTCTATGGTGATGTCCCCTGCTGCATCAGTGTGCGTGGGACTTGATCAGACCAGAATGACCGCACTTTATTTTGAAAACCGCCCTTGTTCGCACCCCTGGAGGCCACACTAGGCCACGGTTGTTTCCAGAGCTTTTCTCCGTGACCAGCCGGGCGTTAATTGCCTCGCTCTGGGTCACATCGGCAGACTCGGAATGTGCTGGCTGTCGGTTTTTTTTTTTCCCACTGCCCTCTTCCTGGTCAGGGGATTTGAAGCAACAGCCTTCCAGTATTAACAAAAACCTCCTCAGCAGTGAATAAACTGCAACGTTTTCGCACTGCCGAGCTGAAAGGCCATCGCGTTCAGAGCCATTGCGAATTCTTTCAGTAAACCGGCGAGACGTCCGTCTACGTGGCGGCCAGACACGTCTGCCAGGGACATCATCAGAAGGAGACGGGTTTCCTGTCTGTAAACTAAACATGGTAACAATGTGCTGGCACCAGCGCAGTGCCAGCCTGCCGCCGTGGGTCTGTGTGAGCAGGCGTTCACTCCCGTACGTGACCACCCTGCCCTTCCACACCCACCATTGTGTCATCACCAACAACTCGTAGCCCCCCGATTCAGGAAATGTGCTTGTCACGCTGTGCTTTTTCAGTTGCCTTGAAGCTTGTCTTGAAGACAGAAATGTTCTCCTAATATCTTTGAATTGTTTTTCCCATTTCACTTGTCTTTCATTGTTCCTGTCTGTCTTCATTTCTGATATGTTTTCAAGATAAGAGTGTCTTTTTATACGTAAAAGCTTGCTCGAAGCAAGACAGATCCAAACTTATGTCCATTTTTTTTGTTTGATGAATAATTGCTGCAAGGCAGTTAAATAATTGTTTATTTCCAGAATATTGAGAATTATTAGCGTTCACAGACTGGAAATAAACCATCACCGCTAGTCAATAAATCCAAAACACCTTATTCCTCATACGTGCACACATTATAGCTTTCTATAAATTTCTAGCCCGAGTGAAAATATTTAAAGGAACCCAGTGAACTGCAAACAAAGTAACAGGTATAATATAGAGCATGAAAGCTAATTCAGCAGATCTGAGCCTCTTCCCCCTCCTTGCTCGCCAAGATAGATAAGACGCACGTCGGGTCAAAATGAGGGAAGGAAGAAATACGAGCTGAGGCAGCAGTCGGAAAAATATTAACAGTTTCTGACTGGACTGATGTCTTTGTTTGGAAGCCAAGGGACTGCTTGCCTACTGTGATCTATTCCTGAAGGACCCTTGTGGATGGTTTCTAATAAAGAGGACGAGCGTGTCCCGCTGTTGTTTCCACTCTGGATCTGTCCTCCATCACTCATCTCTTTGGCCTGTCCTCACACGCCTCTGAACTGATGTTTAGATTACTTCTCCGTGGCGGGTGTTTATCAAAGAGGAGTCAGGTAGGATCTGTTTAGACTGCATCGAGGAGATGATGAAGATTTGCTCAGGAGGATCCAGGTCAGACGTTTTCTGGACGATTGCTTATCTGGATGGCGGATGATTTGCGGTCGGCTGTCAGAGCTCGACTAAGCGAACCTAACCCTCGTCCTGGCGGGCAAATGCAGGCACGGGGAGTGTGTGTGTGTAATCCCCCTGACCTCATCCCCTGATTAGTTAAACAACACCCAGAGGAACACAGCTAACCCCCATGTGAGCACTGGAAAATGTTACTGATGAAATACGGGGCTCAGGCCTCAAACGTGTGTTGGACTGGGACGGTTCCAGGACGGCTCGGCTGTACTGTCACATGCTCAGTAGGTTCGCTTCACCAGGCAGCGCAGTTGGGCTCAGCCCGGAACAGAACAGCTGGATCGGACCGCAGCGGTCGGGCCCCACCTGTGCCGAGCTGTACCGCTACCAACAGAAGGGAAAATAATCCTTCCATAATATTGGCAACAAACATGTGGACCAGGCACATAACATATCAAATCCAGCCTGTCCTGCTGCCTTTGGGGCGAGAGCTTGGGGTCCAGGTACAGCCCAGACACATCAGCAGCCCAACAGGCGGCAACCTAGGGAGACAAACAACCACTCACGTTCTCATTCACACCCGAGGTCAATTTAGAGCCCATTCACGTGGGCTCCAAATGGATGTCTTTGGTCTGTAGGAGGAGAACCCACGCAGACATGGGGAAAACATGCAGACTCCACAGAGAAAAGCTCCCGGCCCTCAGGGGGCTGAAACCCCGCACCACCCTGCTGCTTGCATCCAGAAAAGAGAAGAAATAAACCGTACAGTTTGTTGAAACAAACTCAACTTAGGACCAGAGAAAAGCAACCGCAATTTACCTTAATACAGATACATTTAGAATTTTTTTTTTTCTAATTAATCCATTTTCTCCTACAGCTGCACATCCGTTGCTCCGTGATTCCAAAAGACAGTCACCCAGAAAAGACAATTGATATTTACAGAATTATGACTGTGACAGCTCACTCAAATGATTATACATCAGTCTTTTATATACTTCCTCATCCGTGGTGCCAGTGGAGAACAAAATTAATGCAGCACATTAGATGGAGAAAGTAACGGGAGTTAATCGTTGCGTAATTGATTCTACAGGCAGAGTCAGAGTCATGTCTGCAGAATGGAAATTTAAATAAACTTGGGTGACCCCACTTTGCCTGGATTTCCCCCTCTGTGATCAGTGATGCAGTATGAATTTAAACATCTGCTTGCTGTAAAGCAAATGGTGAGACGAGAGAAAAAGAAGACGGTTGTAAGATCCTGTAGGTTTAGAAGAAGGATTCTTGAAAGTTTGATTGATAAAGTTCTTTTTAAGAACTGACGAAAACATCTGGCAGCAGAAGAAATGTGTAAAGCTTGTTTTAGTTACTGATCAGTGAGGAGCGGAGGTTTCTGGGCTGAGAAGGCTCGTTCTAACACTCGTGAAACACTCGCAGACCCTGTGTGAGGACTCCATTCATCAGCCTGTCAGTTCAATAACATCGATGGTTCTGTGGCCGGTGGTTAATCCAGACACCTCCAGGTCTGTGGAGTCACACCCCTCCACCGATCACAGCAGACGTGTCAGGTTCTCGGCCTTCCTGCTGTTCTAACACACTCCACTCCAGCTGCGGAGTCAGTCTCTCATCCAGTCTATAATGGAATTACTCAACCCAGGATCAGCTGCTGCTGCTGCCGCTGCTGCCTGGGTCAGAGCAAAGACACACCGGGTCTTTATTTTTAGATGTTTTTTTCTACCTTGTCTTGCCACAAACACAAGGTGAAATTGACCCGATGCTTCTCGAGAGCTGTTCGAAACGGCATTCTGTGCTCGGAGCTGCCAACAGCTGCTGCCGGATCGTCGACCAGAGGTCGAAGTGTTCCGGCCCCTGTTCCAGCACGTTTCCAGCCGCTTGTTGCAGATGTCTCCCCACCACCTCCTGCAGCTGCTTCTACAGCTGTGGCAAGGAACCACAGGCAGAAACTGGCTTCATCTTCAGTTTTGCCCACCCTTGAACCCCCCCCTTTTTTTTTTTTTTTTTTTTTTCCAGGTTCCCACCTGTTGTTCCAGCATCCATGCTCTGTAGGATACACGCGGTCCCACCAATGTCTTGGCACTGTGCTGCCACTGGGAGCAGACCAGGTTTTTCACAGTCTCTGTCAACATTTGTGGCTCCAGCTTTTGCCCAGTACTACCTGGTATTAGACACCCTGCCACCCTGCGCCTCTCCAGGCCTTGGCCGAGCATCCCTGGGTCACCATGTACACAGGCAGGACGTGGAGGCTTCTTCATTTGTTAGATTTCCCAGTAAAAATGCTCCGTATCCTGGTGTTTGGTATGCAGCAGTGTTGATAATCAACCAGCTCCTCACACACTGACATTGTGAGAGTAAATTGTGCCTCAAGAGTCTGTCTGGCCCAGATGTTAATCTGCAGGCTACTGTTGCTGTTGCGTTTGATGTCAATGAAAAGGCTGCTGTAGTTCAACACTTTGTGCACTGGACTGAGTCACCTGGAGTCACCCCTGCTCCTCCGATCTTACAGGGGTAGTTTCAGACTGACGTCGGCGGCCTCCGGCCAGGACGTTTGTGACTTACAAACGCATTTGGTATTTTAAAAGAAAGACCCTAGCCTCCATGCCTGTTGCTGGTGTGTGCATGACCCATGCTGTTGCTCCAGTGACCAGTGGCAGGTTCAGGTGGACGGATATTGACTGACAGGAGAAATGTCAGCCTAGTATAAATAGCTCTGGGTGGGTTTGGGTTTCTGTGCATGAAAACAGATGGAAAGGCAGTGTGACTTTTATTTCCTTCTGTGCTTTTTGTTTGTTTTTCCTGTCTGAAACAGCTCTGCCTGATCTCAGGAGCTGCTCTCTGTTCTGTTATTCCAGTGCCTTCACATTCTCTCTTTCTCTGTATTACTCCCCGCAGACGTCCCCCCTGCTCTGATCCGGGATCAGCGGGCTTCAGTGGTGAAGGGAGTCCCTGGCGAGTCTTTCTCTGTGGAATTGTCTCCGGAGGAGGATTCCCTTACACAAGACCTGCACCCTTAAACACATCTGTCAGTTCTTTTTGATTCCATTGATTTTTCCTCCATCTGAAGGCTTAAAGCTGCTTTCCTCTGTTTACCAGACAAAAAAATTGAGGGAGGGGGGGGCTGTTTTCCCCATCGCAGGCATGAAAAGTGATGTCCATGGGTAAAATGACACGGGGTCACGGCCTTGGTGAGCCCTCATCTCTCTCACCGCCTCTCCCTGGCCTTGACCTTTCCCTGTCTGACCCTAATCAACCTCTTTCCTCTCTCCCCCTCTCTCCTCTGCCGCAGATTCACGAGGTAATAAACGAAACAACCCACCCGACCTCTGCGACAGAAAGCTCACAGCAGAGTGCAGCTCTGTGTCCGGTATCACAGGACTAACTCTTTTTTTTTCTCTCTCTCTCTCTTTACAAGTCAGAGTGATGTAGAGAAAAGTCTATTGACTTTGAAGGCCGGCTACAGAAACATCAGAGACGGCGTTCTCAAAGGCGTCCGAGGTAAAAGGCAGATCAATACTTTTCATATTCCTCTGCAGTGGAGTGCTATCGACCATGGCCCGCGCGTGTCTATGGCGCCGCTTCACAACCCAGCGTGGAGTGTCGCTGCAAAACGTGCTATTTTAATCAGACGGGAGCGCTCTGAGTGATCTTTCCTCCCTCTGCTCCCGTCCTCTCCCATTTTTCCCTTCTTGCCTTCTCGAGAACCGACGGGCCCTAAAAGTGGTTCCATCCGCGGAATACGAGATGGGAGAGAAGATGCAAGAAAACAAAGTGACGGAGAGGGAGGCGTTCCGCTGGAAGCGCCGAGGGTTAAGAGGCTTTTGGCCGCGGATCTTCAACCCAGTCCAGTCCAAACACCCGCTGGAGAAAGATTTTCTGCTTCATTTTCAAGTTTCTTCTACCGCCTCTGCAGCGTAATCCACGGCCCGCTGGAGGTCCGTGTGCTGATGACAAGTTTGGCGTCCAATCACATTCATTCCACTTAATGTGATTTCTTTCGTCCCGCCGCTGTTGCTTCCCCCCCCCGGACCCCCCGCCGTCCGCCTGATACCACCGGTGTATCGGTCGCGCTCCCTTTAACCTCAGACTTGGCGTTGTTGCTGGCTGCCGTGGCGCCGGGGGTCACCGCCGCGCTCGGCGTTACCACCCCGCTGCTGCCATCGCTCTCACTATCATCATGTTCATCTGCACTATCACCATCATCCCAGAGACCGAGCAGTAGTTAGCACCGTCTGAATGAGGGTCTCGAAACGGGAAAGTGGAGGTTTGGCTCTCCGGGTGGCCCCAGACCGCGACGTTTGCCATCCGCACCCACTGAGAGCAATTTGAGTCCAGCAGCGAAAAGTGGACGAGGACAGGAAACGCAGGAAATGGACGCTGCTGGGGCCAATAAATAGCATCAGCGATGTACCATTATTAATCTCACCTAAAGGAGTTTGCTTTAATACAAAGGTTCAAAATGTTTCTTTGCTGATTTGAAACATTTTGTCACATGACACTAGTGACATTTTCCATTCTTTTTTAAAATGACTGTACAACATCTGTTGGTGTGATGCTTGGAAAAGTGATGGAAATGTCGAGCAGACATACTCAACCCTAATTTTAAAAGTCCCTCCAACCCTGTTCTTTGATTCCAGACCCCTGTCCTCAAGCTGCTCCTCCATGTTTGACTGTGGATGAATGGTTATTCCTAATTCCTAAAATAAAAAAGGTTATTTTGTCTGTTTGGTTGTTCAGGATTATTGAATATCAACAAAAGGAAAGAACTGACTTCCTGCTTCAGGAAAACACTTGAAAAAGCTCTGAATCTCATTATTACAGCTGATTGTTAGCACATGCTAAAATGCTGCGTGTGGCGTTTCTGCATCGTTCACTTTGTTCTGGTTTTGTTTCACATTGAGAAGCAGACGTGCATGAAGGAGAAGCTTAGAGACCCTAATCAGCAGGCAGATACTAGCGAGTAACGGTGCCGTGCTTAAACGCTCCTTCATGCTAGAATGGGGAAATGAATTGTAAAATGGCCAGGGGATAAATGTTGTGTGTGAGATGTGTGATAACATGTAGTCAGACATAACAAGGCTGGTTTTGTTGTTGTCAGGCATAACGATGACACACTGCAGTTTGAATCCAGGGGGATGGCATAATGAGGCAATTAACAGAGCTGGATACAAACTTGTCTAATTAGTCAAAGTTTACTTTCATTGGAGCTCTCCAAAGACTCAGGCGGTAGAGGCTGTTTCCAGTTTGAGATGCTGGTTACAGCTCTGAGGTGGCTTCTGTCCAGACAGGTACGGCCATCCTGCTGTGCAGCTGCTAACACCCATATTGTTTATCGGTGATTATGGGTGGGATTATAGATGTGGGCCTACTTTCACTAAGAAGCGCTGCACTAATCCAGAAACAGCCTGTAATTCCTATTTTTTCCTCACCCAGTCAGGTCCAGTACTGCCGAAGCATTACCAGCTCCATTAGTAACTCAATACTGTCATTATTAACTGGTACCAACAGCTGGTGCTCATTAATCCCTCAAAGCTTCTGAGTGACCATTTTAACCCACCAGAAACCAACATTGAAGCAACTACAAAGCTACCACAAGAGTCTGTTTATTCAAGGCACATTGGAAATATGGAAAACATAAATAAAGGATCCAAACAATCCACTACAGAATACAGTCAATCTACATAAACAAGTAGATTACATTTGTTTAAATAGTGATTCTGGACCCTCTCTCTGTAGCATGTGTAAATATTCTCGGCTGTAGTCTGATATATTATTCTAACTTTTACAATACAAAGTGGAATTTGCAGGAATATAAACAATGCTTTCTTCCTCTCTGCCTTTCTTGAATTGTTTTCAGTTGTCCTGTGATCTCGATCCATGTTGCTCTCTGTGGCTTATCTGACATATATGGACTGAGGCGAGGAGGAAGGTTTGGAGGCCTTCTGTTCTGCAGAGCTCTGCAGGACTCTCGCCTGTTTAAATATGCCTGACTTAACACTTCTCGTGTGACACTCAGATAAGTGGTGACATGCTGCTTTTTTGGCCCTGGAAGGGAGTCACAAGCCAGCGCGAGCAACCATGGGGTTGATTATCTTGCAGCTCCATGGCCGCGCTCCATACGGAAAACAGGAGCGTGTGGCCTCTGTGTGGTGTGGCGGGGCTGCCGGGGTCCTGGCAAAGTCTGCAGACCTCCGCCGTGAGCTTTTTAGGGTTTGCCTGAATGGCACACTGATGAAAAATAGAGGCTACTTCGGGGCATGCTCTTCCTCCTGTTTTCATGCGACTGAGACTGATTTTTCTTCCCATTTTTTCTGGTAATTTTGGAAAACAAACCGCTCCTCCCAGACATGTTTTTATTCCGACATGCTTCCCCTGATAAACTCCTGATCCAATTTTCTTCAAGGTGATTTGGAACGTATTTGCATTCCTCCCATACCATCCCAGAACTCACAGTCCCATCCTGTATTAACCCCGTCACCTGTCTGCTGTACCGCTACTTTCTGCTCCTCCAGTGAGAAAACACCTCCATGAAGGAGCCTTCAGGCACACATCCACGTACGCACAGGCAGGCACGTACCAATATATGGGGACCAGACCGGCCAAATCATTAATGCAGCCTCACAGAGCTGAGCAGGTCCTCGCCGTCCAGCATAGTGCGGGGCTCAAATTGATTTTCGGGCTCTCATCACCTGCATCACATCACAAGTTTGCACTTTTCTTCTGTTCTTCTTTGAAATCCCAGTCAATATGTTTGTTTTGGAGAGCATGCGTGGGAGGCAGGGGGGAGTGGATGGGAGAGAAAGACTGTTTGATTAAAAGGGTATATTGACAGACTTGAATCAACGGGAACAAATCTCTGTTGTGACGACGGGCGCCCTCGGAGGAAGGGGGGGAGGTGGCCACATGTGTGGGTACAGGTGTGCGTTTCAACACACCTACATGCGGAGTCCTGCCACTGTGGCCGCATTGTAGGCCGAGGGAGCCCAACAGAGCCGGACGTGTTTTCAGCCGCCAGCATCAAAAGTTCACGTTCTTAAGGCGGATTTACGGTTGTGCCCATGCGGCATTTTTAGAGCGACCCTGTTGAGATTTTATTGGCGCACCGACATGTGCACGCCGCCATTCAACACTTTGTGCACTGGACTTTTGTTGAATTTTTTTTTTCTCTCTCTTTGCTAACGCATACAAGTAACAGGGATTTAAGGGGAGGGGGGTGGGAGGGAATGCACGGCGAACACGCGGGCAAATCACATCTGCTGTGGTCTCTGCTGATGCGCCGCACAGCTGCGTTACTGGGGAGGGGCCCCCGCCATCACACAGCGCAGGCATAAGGTCGCCAACTGCGCCCGGCACGTAGGGCAGCTCCGGCTAAAGTTTGATTCATAAGTGCATGAGTGTGCACGGCTGGTTCAAATAATTGAGTTTCCTCCAGAGAAGTGACAAAAAGGTGCATTTGTATCAAGGTGAAAAGCAAAAAACTCGACAGGCTTACAAAAAGCATGCACATTTATTTTCAGTGTTTTCCTGAAGAAAGCACAGATACCATAACCGCATGAGAGGAATCTCACATGAGTCAGCTGGATAAGTCTTATTCATTATATGGGCATTCATATATAACTAACTTGGTATTTCAAATAGTTCCTGGTTGTGCACGTTAAACAGGAAACTGCACAAATGGACTCGACGGCTGAGAGAAAAGTCCTGCCACCATGGACAGAAAGCTCTTCTAAAACCCAGAGATAGATGTGTCTGTGTCCTACCATGTTTGGCTTTTTAATACATGTGAGATGATTCAATCTTCACGCGTGACGGCGGGTGAGCAAGCGAGGGAGCGTCTCGCTGAGACTTGTGAGGTGAAGTCTGGACAGAGGGAGCAGAAAATACCACTGTGAAGAAGAGGGAATGTTTAGGCAGTGAAGGATGAGAAGAGAAATTCAATCCAGGCCCAGACAGAGGTGCAACACTCCAATTTGTTTGTGGTGTAATGGAGAGAAGATGGGTTGGCCTGGGTGATAAGTTGGCCCCGGCTGAAGCGGCCTGGACTCAGAGGATAAGAGCGAAACATTCAGGTGGACAAATAAAGCAGGGGAGAGGAAGTGGAGAGGAGAAGGTCCTCCAGAGAGAAGATGTGATTTTCAGTCCTGCAGAGCAGATGGCTTCAGTTCTGTGGGAAAGAGCAGGTCCCACAGTGGTTACCGGACTGGTGCAGAGGTTGGGGTTATGACCCACCCCATATGTGACTACGCTTGTGATGACCACCTAATCCCTCTTCTCTATACTCCCCCCTGGGAGTGTGTGAGAATGTTCAGGTGGCGCTCAGGGATTGGCAAGCTCAGGGAGATCGACAACCACACCACGAAAAACAAGCATCGGCATTAGGTCTGTGCATGTGTGCGCACTCACAAGATTAAGATAACCAATCAGCCTGCGAAAGACAGTTTGACCTTTGTGGAAACAGTAGTAATCGAGCTAATGTGTGATCAGCTCACTTATCATTTTGTTGTAAATAGATTTGTGTGTTAAATTCCATTGTAAATAAAGAGAGAACAAGCAGTTAGGGAGAAAAAAGCCATGTGTGTAAAATCTTTTTTCTCCTCTTTTCCAGGTCAGAGTAGGGCCAAATCCTGTTTTTATTTCCGTCTTTGGAACCTGTATTAGGGAAGCTCCAGGCTTCAGGGGAGTGACTGGTTTGTTGGCTGTTCTGAAGCAAATGAAACTGCTTATTTGTTCACTGGTCTCTGGTCTCTCTGACCTCTCTTGGGACTAGGAAGAGTGGTGAGATACCATGTTATGTCTAGGATACCCCTAGACATGGGACATAACACATGGCAATGGTCAGAGTTGGATTTCTGCTCCAAATTGGCAGTGTTTTCTATCATAAATGTGTGTGTGTGTGTGTGTGTGTGTGTGAGAGAGAGAGTGTGTGTGTGTGTGTGGTTAAAAGAAACCACTTACGTATTTATTTATTTTGCTAAAACTTTGCTGAACTGTTGAACTTCAGAGGTGTTGTTCTGCCCTTTTGAAACCTCTTGTTCGGCGTCCCCTTCATTAGGACCACAGCTCCGAGCTGTTCCAGCAGCACCACTGTGGCCAGACTCGTGGATTGGCAGCTGGTGTTGCTGGGAAGAGCAACAGGGTCAGGGCACGAGGTTAGAAGCTGACCCTCCAGGAGAGGGTCGAAGAGGGAGGCAGGAGAAAGAGGAGAGCGATACGTGAGGAAGGGACCTGGATCAGTGACGCGTGAAGACAGAGGAGGGGAAAGAAGGGAGGAGAGGATGAGGGCAGAAAGGTGACATGCTCAGGCGGGGACAGGGAGACGGGGGGGAAGCGCCGCTGCTGCTGCCGATCCGCCACTTTGACCTTGCGCATGATCTGCGGCCTCAGCCCGCGGACATGTGAGCGTGCACACATGAGCGTGTTTGAGAGGGGCGGCGAGTAGGCAAGAGGGGGTCAAGGTCACGGCAAACAAGCGTCACAGCGCCGAGAAATCTCCAATCCCAACTCCAATCCACAAATCAGAACCTCTCTGCTTGGATGATCAGAGCTCCACTGTCAGCTGGCTCTCTGATGGGCTGTAAAAAGAAGAAACAAAGCTCGGTCCCGCTCTCCTCTCATGTTGGTCCAGTGCAAATTTACAACCAGCAACATTCGCTGGCGCTCAAACTCTCGGTTTTCAGCTCTTTTCTCCACTGAATGTTGGCTCTCGTCAACCAGAAATGAGCTTTTAATACAATTCCCGTTCCTCCCACGAATGATTAAAGTGAAAATTGAGTATTTTAAAACTCATTACAGGGTACTTTCCCCCTCTACTCATTTAAAACCTGGTTGTTAGCGCAATGGATCATTAATACGTCCAAATGTGGATGTCATTTCCATCTCTTAGCTTAACTCATAGCCTCACTATAGCCTTTTAACTACTTATTAATGCTCAGCATTAAATATATTTAAAGTCTGCTTTTATTTTGACCTGGGCCCATGTTTTTGATGCATGCATAATAAATAAACAGGTTTTGGACTATTTCTCATAATTTTTCCGGGTCTCTCATCAGACATTCAGGAATTTTGATTTGACACTGGAGAAACTTTAACAACAGTCTAATTGTATGTGAAAAATGTTAACTGTTGCTAACCGCAGCCACAAAATGCTGCCGATGCATCAAGGCCGCCGCCGCTGCTGTGCAACATATCGACCACTGCTTGATTAATGACGCTGGCTATCTCCACTGCAATCATCTCTCATCCTCTGGTAATCACGCTCCAGCTTGGCCGTCTGTGCGCTCTGCATTCCGAGCACACTGTCCACCTGTCTGCAGCCTTGGCCTGCTCGCTCATCCTCTCTGCCCTTGTTTCTCCGCGTAAAAATAGTCCGATGCATAATTAACACCATCGCTCATCACAGCTCAAACAACTGTCCGTCATCACGTCTTCATGTCCATCATAAAAACAGCGAACGCTGTCTTCGTCCCGACATGGGTTTGATAGATTTGCATCCAGGTTGTCAGCTTCGCCTCCCCTGTCTCCTTCAGCCCATCTTCATCTTCGTCTTCTGTCTCGTGACTCCTCAATTGACACCAAATATAAATGCACACTTAAGGTGAAGCTTATGAGTCATTGTCTGGAATTCACCAGGTATCGTCGCGGTAACCAGCTATTGTGCATTGCTGCTCATCGGTTCACCACCAGCGGCTGAAAAACAAAGCAAATGTCTGAATGCTTTAAGTCATCCTGGTCGTTCGCCGCAGGATTTCATCAGAAGCGACCTGACCCCGGTAACTCTGCTTCATGGCTGGTTAGCTTGTTATAAATGTTTGAGCTGTGGTTCTGGGGAGGCCACGCTGCACTTCCGTACCACCGGGGTCGACCGTCATCCGATCTTTGGGAATAAACTTCCTAGAAGAGAGAATAGAGCGATGACCTGTCATCCCACTGCTTGCTATGGACACCGCCCTCGATCAGACCCCCCCCTCCCCCTTCTTCTTCTTCTTCTGCTGCCACCTGACTGCGGGCACAAAGGGAGAGGGGCACAGGAACGGAGTCGGCGAGCTCTTGATCAGGATGCGAGCGGCGCTTGACTTTCTCAAACTCACAAACAGACCTGTCTACCGGGAGGGGTTGGGCACACGCCGACCTGACCTTACCGGTCCAAAGTTCTTGCGATCTTTGACAAAGTGCGGTGCAGGAGTCTCGCTCCAGCGTTTGGCACAGAATATCAACGAGGGCCATCAGAGTCCCACTGAGAGCCTCTCCATTAAGACCTCAAAGGACGGAAGGGTCATAAATACAGGGATTATGCATTCCTGATACCATTCTGCTAGTTTGATTCCTGTTCTCCATTTGCACACAGACCTTCAGACTTTACAAAGTTTTCATGTCCAACCTCAACTTTAGAAACCCGCAGGAAACGTTAAGGGTCTTGAAACTTGAAAACGTAACGTAACTCCAAACAAAAAAAGAGCTGTAGCCTGCCTGATTCCAGTTTAACACCCACCATTAACTGTCTGATTTATTAATACGCCCAACCAACATGTGCCAATACAGCTTTTAACATCATTGTACACAACAATTTATAGTTTTACAGCTGAAAACCCGTCAGAGCAGGATCCAACACAGTTATTGCACATCTGTGCTTTTAAGACTGAAAAGAAGTGGCAACGAATATAGAGATAACATTTGTAAGCATTTAGAACCTTTTGTCCCAGTATCTTAAGCACACGCACGCACTCACACACACACACACTCACACACACACTCACACACACACACACACCCCACACGTCACTCACAAAATAGGCCAGAACATTTCAAAACTGAAACCTGATGTGTGTCTTTGGGCCTTGTCAGAAACTCTCATATAAATTCCATATTGACGTCTCTCATGAGTCACAGTAAATATTGAAATATGTCTTTCTGTCATTCCGGCTGTGTCTCTGTTAAAGCTGGTATTATTTCCTCCCCTCCCTCTGATTCTTGTATGTCTCAACATTTTTCCTTCCATACATCGCTCACGTCAGGCAGGAAGCTTCCTGTATGGACAGCAATGTCAAGCCAAGAAGCCGACGTCCACTTCACTTTGATTTACTCCAAAGATAAAATGCTACAGAGAAAGAAAATTCCCAAATGTGCCGCATGTAGAAAATCAGTTTTCATCAGTTTTTTTTTTTTTTTCACTCACATGGAAACAGACTCTGCCTTCAATTAGAAAAACAGCCTCTTCACAGAGGTGAAACCGGTCTCTTTCACTGGGAAGCGAGCATGACATATGGGTAGCTCCACCACCTGGTGTGTGTATGTGTGTGTGTGTGAGTGCATGCAGGGGCTGGGGGGTGTCACATGTATTACAGTCTGTATGTGGGTGTTGCTTTTTCTCGCAAATAATTAAAACATCTGCTTTATTAACGTGTGTGGATGCAATGTAGTACCTGCTTTAAAAGCAACCTGTGTGTGTGTGTATGTGTGTGTTTGTGTGTGAGTGAGTGGGTGGGTGAGAGACAGAGAGAGATGCTGAGAGATGTAGCTCCATCTGTCTACACCGTCTCACCTTAATTATTTCAGCAAAGTTTCATTTGAGGACTGTTTTATTGATTTTGATTTCCACATGTTCATTTACACACATACTGGTGAGGCGCTCATCATATTCACAGAGCTTTGTCCTGAAAAGGAAATAAGTAGGACACAAATGAAAAAGTTAAAGAAACCATTGAATGCCCAGAATGTCTTATGTGTGTGTGTGTGCGTGAACATGTTTGTGCGTGTGTGTGATCGTGTGCATGTGTGAAGTGGCCCAGTGGCATCCTTTTGGGATTTGAGAGATATAAGGCAGAGACAGGGCCAAAGGTTAATACACACACACAGACAGACAGACACACACACACACACACACACACACACACACACACACACACACACACACACACACACACACACACATGCTGTATGAGCTCCTGCCACATGTCAACTAACCCCCTAACCCTCCACCTATCCTAAACCTTAAACCATGTCTTGACCCTCAAACAGTCCTTTGAAGTTCTGAGGACCAGCCAGTGTCCTCATTTTGTAAAAACGTCCACACTTTGCAAGTAGAATGCAGATTTTGGTACTTTGTATGTAGCAAATACAAGAACACACACACACACACTGCATGCTGTATGAGGACCTTTGGTCTGGCACAGTTTGGGGTTTCAGGAATGAGTGTGTTCAGCAGAAGCCACAGATCAGTCGGTCCTGGTAGTTTCCTGGCAGAGAATGTTTTCTTACTAAAATCATTGGCAACAAGTACCATCAAAACAGCACACCCTTCAGATGTTTGGTTTGCTGTTTTTTTTATGTTGAAACGTGAAGTCTTCAGTTGTAAGGTATTGTCTAAAAGCAATTCAAGTTCTTTATTCCAACACGTGTTGAATTATCTGGTATTTCTGTTAGAATGATTCAAAAAGTATTGATTTCCCCCTCAGAAGCTGCACCATTCAGCTTTTCGGCTCCTGATTATCATCACTTTGATGTCAAAGAACAGCCAGCTTCAGAACCTCAGAGAACACTCGCCTCTGTCGGACAAATCATGGATGTGGACATGAGAGTTTAATATAACTATTCAGGTGGTGGAGCGCTCGCTCCAGTGATATGAGGGCGGTGTGGCTAGAGGAGAAATAAACTATCTTAAACTTATTGTATGATCGTACTTTCAGAGTTTACATGCAGCTCAGAGCCATTTGCTTCAATAACACTTCATGCCTATCACCCCTCAGTCTTGGTTCTTACCCATCTTCTGTGTGATTTCTGCTGAATGGAAGAACATACATATGTTGGGGCAGAATTATCACTTTTTTATAACAACCCATATGAAGGTCATTGGTTCCATCCCACACCCTTCTAGATTTGAAGTGTCCCTGAACATACCCTGAAGCTCTCTTTGATTGGTTCCAAGCCTGTGGAAGACTGTGAGTTATTCCCGGCTTCATAACTGGGAGTGTAGGGCTGTAATTTAAAACACTTTGACTGCTCTCGCAAGATTTCACTCGGAATTTCCCTCTCTTCTGCACAAGTCCAAACCAAGTGAATCTTTTTTCTGAACTAGACATTTGGAAAAAGCAGTGTGTTGTTGGGGAATCTTCGCAGTCACCCAGGTAGAAGAAAATTCTTTATAAAAAAAGTCAACTTGACATCTCATAGGTTTTAGAGATATTCCACCTCTCATCCAAGAGGCTTCTTCTGAGTTTTGTTGTTCAACAAGACATTAATGTGACACTTGAACATATGCATGGACCAATGATGGACAAGAGGAGTCTTCGTCAGTCTTCGTGTACCTGTTGAATTCAGCTTTTTTTTTTACCCTGTATACTGAAATTGACAGCAAAACATCTATCTAAGATCTATCTATCTAAGATCTGAAAGACCTCCCCGGAGGAGGACTTTTGCCATTTAACATTTTGACTTGCTGTTTAGCCTCGGCTGTTTCTGAAAGAAAAACAGCCAAAATGATCTTCCTGAGAACAGCAAAGCAAATTTCTTGAGAATGAGTTTCAGCTCCAGCTCAGATATACAAAGTGAAATGAGGCTTCACTGTTTATCAGAGCAGCCGTAATGTTTGTTCTACCACGCAGGACTGCCTGATACCAGAACAGAGTATTTCCTAAACTCAAAATTGAGTCCCTGAACAACATTTTGGACCCCAGACCCCCCTGAATGGCCACCATAACAACAGCTGCAGGTCGATAATTAAATTAAATGTTTAAAATCAATGGTAGTACAGAGATACAGGCACATCAAATATAATAAATTAACTATATAAAAGATGGTTCCATTTTAAATGTAATTGGTTCCAACAAGAACAAATAAATCTGACTAAAACGAGTTGAATGGAATATCAAGTTACACAAAAAGTATTTTTCTTTTCAAAAATCCTCAAACAAATCATGTCAAAATCCACTGCTTATTATTTCTAAATGGGGTGAACTTGGTTTCAGTTTGCTACTTTGGAGTTTGAACAAGTATTTTTTTCTTTTTTGCCGTTGCACTTTGTGGACGGTCCCTGGTGTTGAGAGGCTAATGTTATTCTTACAGCTCAAAGGCTGACTTGTTTTACTAAATCCATTGTGGATGTGTTTTTTCCTGTTTTATGAAGATCATTTGTGAGGGATGATTGCTGATTGATTCCAACTTTTCCAGCCAGAATTGAACATAGCCTGGTTACAGGATATCCTCACTGTTAGGATATGCGTGGTGATCATGATTGTCACATTTCTTGGGGGGGGGGACAAGGCCTCCTAAGTGAAATTCATGTGCTTGCGAACATCTTGCCGTGTACATTTTCCCCACACGTGGCAGCTCCAGAGTTAAACAGAGCGACTATGTCAGACTCCAAACATTTGGTAAACAGTGGGGCGTGACTGTGTCATGCAGCGTAGCTATGCTAATCTTCTCAGGGGTCAGAGGGAGCTGTTTTTGAACAGGCTTATTTGTATGGAACAATAAGACAGTCACTGGACTGAGATTGCTTGGCCTGGAGACATAATTGATAATCTCAGAGTCAGGAGAAAACATGGAAACCACATAATGAACAGAAGTGTGAATGCCAGAGGGCATTCCTTTGGTGGTCTGTGAAAATGTTTAGCCAACATGTACATCTGTGGATTTTGTGCAAATAAGCTTTTCTCTCCTACAACATGCATGCTCTATACTTGATTTTGCAAATTTATTTGCTGCTTTTTTTTCACAGTTTTGAACTGGTCACAGTAGATATCTAGAAAATCTCCTTTGCAAAGACATGTTTCTGCCCACTTAATATGATTTTCACAAATTAATGAAGTAGGGATGAGCCCAAATGCCATGTAAATCTTTTTAAAACCGCATTTTTATCTCTTTCCACAGTTACACGCGTGCACTCCCTGATCTAAATCCTCCATTCACTGAGTCATATGCGTAAACATTCCATATGTTCCCATGGTTTCCATTCATAACTTGTTCTCCTGACCTTTATCCTGTCCCCTCCTACTGTCTTTCAGAGTCATAGCGTTCATCCATCCTGATGTAACTTATTACCCCGGATGCCCCCTGCTGCAAAGAGAGGTCAGCGTACTAATCATGACATTTTGAGGTAAAGGGATCATCATCATTATCATCAACATTGTCGTCTTTGATAAACATTATAAGAGCGAGGAGGACCATGTCAGGACCGATGGGTGTTAGAATCAGGTCGAACCAATTAGATTCAACTTTTGATTTCCTGCTCAGGTCAGCTGATGATTCCTTATCGCCCTCATCCTTGGTTCCCAAACCCCTTCGTACTGAGACAGGCTTGTGACTGTGCGGGTCTGACGCCACAGGCATGACGAACATGATACATCTCATCACATGCTTCTCCTTAGTGGATTAACAGGCTTCCAACAGCATTTATAGTGACGCTCCTGTGAGGACTGGCTTTGTGCAGGCAACGGGAAAATTCAATCATTGCCTAAAGGACAGGAACGGGCAGAATGAAACGCCGCGTTGGTTCCATTTCCTTGTTAACCAGTGTTTTTCAAGGCTGCAAATGAGAAACGAGAGCGCGCTCTACTCGCATTTTTTTTTATGGCAAATAAAGTTGTGGTGTGAGGGTTGTTGGAGAAGGAATATGAGGGCACATCAGATGAAATGATCTGAAGCCCTGCACTGGATTAAATTACATCCTGGTACCGACATTCAAACAGGCTGGCTGGGTGGGATTGGCACCACCTTCAGTCATCCACCCTCCACCCACCTCATCAGAACGGTCCTGATGTACGTGGCTGCTAGTTTAAACCCACAGAGCCAGAGATTGGGCAGAGTTCTCCTACAGTGGTGCCACCCTGCTGTGCAGGGCCTTTTCTGCATGGAGTTTGTGTGTTCTTCCCGTGTCCATGAGGGTTTTCTCCAGTCTCCTCCAAAGACATTTGATGAAAGGAGAATTTGATACTGAGAAGGGGGGTGTTCCTTCATCACCAAAAGCAACATTCACTCATCTTCTTCAGTTCGACAAAACAAGAACAAAGTTCGTTTTAGTTGGGATGTTCCAGAACTCCCGAGAAATGTCTGCACTAGGACCTCTCCCCACTGCAGCACACTTTTCTGTATTAACCACACCCACTCTCAATGTCTGACCAATCACAAGATAGTTCTGAAAAATCTGACAAGAGAAAAGAGTTCATCCCCAGAACTCTCAAACCAGGGCAGCAATAACAATGTCACTCCATTTTTTTTCTTGCAGCCTTTGGAGCCAGAAGAAATCTCTTCCGAAGTCTGTAATAGCCTTTAGGTGTAAATGTGAGTGTGAACGATTGATTGTCTCTGTACATTAGCCCTGCAATCACTTTGTGACTTGTCCAGCCCGTACCCCTCCTCTTGCCCGAAGGCTCCAACCCTGCCGTTAAGGGATAAAGTGGTGGAAGATGGATGGATGGAAATATAAACTGTAAAAACATCCAAGGGGCTAAAATGTTTCTAAAATCCCGCACACGGAGAATATTGAAGTTGACGAGCCAGGGATCGAGGATCCACGTAAAACACAGAAACGCTTCTGTGTGTGACTGTTTACATCACACTAGAGCAGAGTGAACACTCGGAGTACGGAGCCCATGCAGGAGACATCTGTTCAAGTATTTACGCCTCAGAGGACACTGAAAGGTATCTCCTGAAACATATGCTGAGGAAAAACAGCTCCGTCCCGGACTCAATAGCGCAATTGTCAAATACACTCGAGTATGGTCCGCCGAGCTTGCCAAGATCTGAAAGTAAGATCCTGATGTCTTCATTTGATCACAGTGTTACTTACACTGGTATCTGTCAGGGATCTTCTAGTATACATGCAGCACAGCAGATTTGCTATATTTGCTGGGCCCCATTTCCTCTGTGCAGTCTGTCGATAGAAATGTGGCTATCAGCAGGAATCGCTGCATTGTTTTCAAAAACATATTCTCATGACCAAACTTTGCTGTAATTGCAAATTCCATTTTTCTGTATTTACTGCTTACAAACATTTCTCTACAGCTCAGTATGCAGACAGTTGTCTGGATTTCAGTTGTTCCTAGTACCCTTTTCTGGGATCCCAAATACCGAAAACATCAAAATCTGTCATCAAACTGATGACACAGCTAGCACAGCAATACTGAACTTTACTGCCTGTGGAAAAAAACAAAAACAACCTCTTGTTGATTGCAGCTAAGTGTGTGTGTGTGTGTGTGTGTGTGTGTGTGTGTGTGTGTGTGTGTGTGTGTGTGTGTGTGTTTGGCTGGATGGTTGATCGCTGGTCTGTCTTAAATTTTCCTTTGCTGACTCTGGTCTGAAACATAACGGTGAATAGGTCGTGCTGCTATGGATGCTTCTTTTAACTTTATGTGCAACAACTTAACCCATAGCAACCAATCACAGTTTTAATCTTGAAAAGCACGTAACAGTCCCCCCCCCACACAAATCTACAGTAGTTACTAAACCAATGCTAACACCAGGGACCCCAATGCCTCCAACATTAATCCCACTAATGAAGCCACTCCCCCAGTGATAAATCACGGTTTGCAGTCCAGTCTGTTATGTTGATGAAAACACACAATTCTTGTCAGTGAAACTATTGAAAGTTAAAACAACCTCTTTAACTGGCAGCTAACATGAAGTTGCTCATTTTCAGTAATTTGTCAAAGACAGACGTTTAAGATTGTATTATGTATCCTCCATTTTAAGTTGAGCCGACTTTGCTGCACTTGTGTTGGATCCCATCAGCCTTATACTCCCGAGCATAAAAGTAATGCACGTGCATGTACTTGAATGTGGATATATGAATAAACCCCCTGGTGCTCATATCTCACTGCTTTGTGTGTGTGTGTGTGTGTGTGTGTGTGTGTGTGTGTGTGTGTGTGTGTGTGTATGTATGTGTGTGTTCCCTCACATTCTCTATATATTCAGCTGCAATCCTTTCATTCTACTAGCAACATGGGCCCTGTTTCCAAATTGGGGCCATTTGAGGGTTAAGACATGGTTTTAAGGTTGAGGTGAGGATTGGATATAGGTTAGGTTTAGGTAGATATTTGTGATGGTTAGGGTTGAAGAGCTGGGTAATGTATTACGGCTAGTCCCCACATGTATAGAAATGTGAGAACATGTGTATGTGTACCCAGTTAACACAGGCAATGAAAAAGAGAGAGGAAAGGAAAAGCTGCAAATAGAGAAGTACCTTCAAGCAGAACTGGAATTAGATAAACCATGAACAAGTAGACAGGGAAAAGTCTGGAGCCCTTCCTGGGGATTGGGGGAGTTGGAATACCTGGATATCTGAACACATACGGCCTCAAACATACAGCATCTAAAGTCCTGCAAGCACCTACAGACACATGAATGCACATACAGATACATCGGCTCTGTGCAGAGAGCCATAAATATGCATGCATGTGCGCAGCTGTGAGGCGCTCCCCAACATGTGAATGAAGGTGTTGGCCACAGTGCCCTCGCGGAGGATTCCCGCCTTCAGCGTGGCCGCAGCAATGAAAACAAACGTCAGTGCTGAGGCGGGAATATCGGATGTGCGTGCTGATTCCCGTGGCGGTCTCCCTCGTGTGTGTCCTTGTTTGCACATTTTTATTGTTTTGGGTTGTAGGTTTATTTTTTCGAAATTTCCTGTCTGAATTATGCGATGATTGACATATTTAATACACTCGCTGTGACGATTCACTGCACATGACGGGGAGTCACCAACAAATTTAATCTGGCACTCACAAACATGCAAAAACACTGTCAAATAAACACTGTGGGAAACACTCAGAAAAAGGGGGGGTCTATTTATAAATGAGGTTTCATTGAAGGGAGTAATATTTTACGCTGTGTATTTTACTAACTAAAGCAGACATACTGGGAGCAGGCGAGAGTTGTGATTGACAGGAAGATGAAACGGTTCATTCTGAAGCGTTAAAATGGCATTTCAACGTGACACTGAGAGGAGAGCATCGCTGGAAAGAGAGCTAACAGCCATCATTTGAAAAGACTCGGGTAAAGTTAAATCTTACACTTCTAGTGTCTTGTTGTCCACCCACAGGGAAGAAATGAGCAAGAGGGGGAAAAAGAGGTAAAGAAACAGATTTAAAGGACTGTGGCCGGTCTAGTGTTTCTGATTGGCATGTGTTATCCCCCAGGATTAGCTCAGGATTGTGTTGGTGGAACAACCGCAGAGGTACCTAAGTGGGTTTCCAACAGTTGATGCCGAGACAGTTCTATTACTGGTGTGTCATACTTTTTTCTGAACCTGTCTCCGTCTTTGAAAAGGACAGAGGTGACGGAGATGAATGTGAGTCCCAAATGGTTGGCTGACATCTTTATAAGGGACCTCGCATGCGCGCGTCTCCCATTGCTTTAATAAAATGTTTCAAACGCAAATGAAAACTTAATTGTTTATTACTCTTCACTAGTGGCAGTCTCAATTTCCAATCAGTTCACTTAAAGAGCGAAGGCTGAGTGAATTAGCTCCCGCAGTTCAGCGTAATTGTGTTGTTCTAGAAACTCCTGCCTACAGTTTAAAACCACGATGCTCTTGTCTTGTGTCCCCGTTGCTTTTCTGGGCTGCGGCACGAGGAAAACGTTCAGATTTCAATGACGTTTCCTTTGATCTACAGGCAGTGAGAGTGTTGCAGGTTAATGAGGGTGAAGTAAAAAGAGTGTTTTTAATCTGAAATCAGGCTGGAGGTCACGGTGTGGTTAATCTTAAGAGGTCGGCGGGTGACGATCGTTATTTTTGTGCTTCAGCTCACACAGTTTTTCCTGGTTCTTCACAAAGATCAAACTATTCTCACGGTGGAGCAAGGCAACAGCGAATATGAAGAAGCCTTCCCTTCTTGCCCGGAAAGCTGCCTTTTCTCCATCAGAAGCGTGTCAGAGGTTCCGAACTTTTCAGAGCGTGCAGGTGTTCTGCAGCCGTCTCTGGAATTACGGCCTGGAAGTCATCCATCTTCATTCCATCCACAGACACGCAGGAACGTGTTTCTGATCCTCCACAAAGTACCTCATCAGGGGCATTGCTCCACGCCGCTGATCCTCCGGGATCAGCGATCAGCAACTTTAACGCAAAAGTAAGAGAAAACCGGGTCATAGATCCGTCCTTCTCACAACATTTTTTCCACAACTGTTAGGGCATTATAGGACAGGAAGTAATTCTATTTATGCCAATCAATTATGTCTTTATTGAGCAGACAAAATTTCCCGGTCAATGCACTCTCTCTGATTAGCCAACCTCATTGATAGCATAGGCTATTGATGGAGCGCATCAGAGTGCTCATTATAATGGCCATAAATGAGCAGAGGTGTCTCTGTTGCATTGATCCCAGCCGCTCAGACTGGTAACAATCAGAGGCTAAAATCTTTCACTGTTGAACCTAAAGCGCTGAGAGCGACCGTTAAAATCTTTACAGCCTGACAGCGCACTCTCTACTATGTAGCCGTTTAATCACAAAGATGACTGTTATCATTACGGGCTGCTGGTTTTACTGCACAAATGTCACCATTTTTCTTAAGATGACCACACAGGTTACTTAAACAGCTAATAAAGTCTTTATTTTATTATTTCTTTTCAAGGTTTCAGAAACCTGGCAAAATTAGACTCAAACACCATCGCTAGGGCAGTATGCACATCCTTTTTTTTTTTTTTTTTTTCGTCACGGGAGCCTCGTAACATCCGACAAAGAGAGTTGTCAATTAAAATACTTTACTGCAGAGAAAAAATGTGCTGCTCTTTCTGTTGTAACTTTTCTGCTACACCACTGCACACAGAGACGTCCTGCGTCTCTAATGTTGAAGTAAGCACGTCGCCCCTCACTGGTTTATGCAAACAGCAAATCCGAATGCAGCTAGCCTTACGAGCTCTCTCCAGCCAGACAGTTACAGCCGTTGAGTTGAATTTTAAAAATATTTATTGTTTTTTAGTACACATCTGAATAGGAGCTTATGAATTTTACTGCAAGGCTGCTATATTTCTCCTGGCTGTGATGTAAAATCAATATCTTCTAAATAAACCTGAGCGGCGACCCGCCTCAGAAGGTTATTTGTTACAACCTCGTTCATCAGGGCCTGTGAGCATTTAAAGGGTCTGATGGAAAGTCATTCATCCAGACGTTTGAGACAGCCGCCAACTCGCTGATATGAAATAGCATTGCAATCACTTGTTATCGACTGTTTCAGTGTTTTATCATTTATTCTGATAAGTGAGATCAAATGTTGGAGGCCAGCCAGACTTCTATTAGCCACTGAGCTCTGAGACGGCTGGTTGGAGCGAGCGTGTGTGTTCTGTTCATAAGTGAGGGAGGGGATAAAAAAAAAAAAATAGTATCAGTGTCTGTTAGTTTTCTGCTAACAATTTTCTTTCCTAAAACACACACAGTTGGATGCATAACTCAGTTGTAAGCCTCTTGTCACAAGAGACGGGGAGCAGAGAGCAGAACAGGGTGACTTTATAATCCCTGCTGTGTTTATACTCCACCCTACTGACTTTAGCGCCCCCCCCCCCCCTTTCTTCTCCCCCTTTTCTTTCCATTTCTTTATCATTTTATTCATCCATCTCCTCTGCAGACGTACCCGGTCTTATCTGCCCTGGCTGTATCTCTTACATTGCTATTATTGTATCTGACAATTTATTCTCTTGGGGGCATTTTAACTTTCCTCATCTCCTCTTTCTTCATCGCGTTCCTCCACTGGCTTTCCTTCTTGTTTTTCATTCCTTCCTCCCCCTCGTTGCCCTCTTTGACCCCATCTTTACTCTCGGAGTTCAGGGAACAGAATATGAAGAACTAAAATGTCCACCCTCATTCCTGGTTCCCGCTTTCCCACTAAACTCTACATTTCTGTCTCCACTTGAACCCGTTCAGCCTCCCGACTCTCTGTGGAGGTTCCACCTGATGTATGTGAATGTTTACTAGCGCCACAGCAAGCTTTCATGCGCATGCATATGTATGCACGGACAGACTGTAGGTGGAGATTAACAAATGCACACTCATGCACAAAAGAGAAAAGATGAGGGGCTGGGGGAGAATTCCTGTTGTGCGTGCAGCCGGGCTCAGCAAGAGCACAAGCATGAAGAAGGTGAGAGGGTGTCTCTTCCCATTCCAGACTCTGCCAGTTCTGAACTACAGAGGAAATTTGCAGTGTTTCTTTACAGATGTGCAAGAGTGCAAACCTGCATGAGCCGTCGCTCTGCTGTGTGAGGTAATGCCTCAGAAAGCACACAGAAAAGAAATCCTCTCGGTCACAAAAAAGCTCTGAACCGCTTCTGACTGACGGAATGCTGGTGGAAAAGTGAGTGTTCAGGATGTGGCAAAGAGTGGAATAGATTTTATTTATCCAGAAGAAAATCGAGTGAATTCAGGAAAACAGCTCTCACCGGAGTCTGTGCAACCTTTCACCACTAGATGCTGCTAAATCCTGCACCCTGGACCCTGAATCATCGGGGCGGGGCCGTGTCACACTGTTTTATTCAGTTCCATACAGGACTTTTTGTAATCTCAAAAGGAGCATCAGCAGAGGTATACATTCTTCACCAGAGCAAACAACAAAGATCCGCCTCTTCTGCTCGTCTCTGTCTGCGATCCGTCTGAGACATCAGCTGCTTTTATTCTCGAGGTATATGTACCCCTGTTATTGCCACAGTGCTGTTTTACTATTACATATAATTCCTTTTTCATGAATCTGGACGTACGTCTAACCCTCCAAAGCCCGTCCGGCCCTTTTACATCCCACAGAAATGAAGAGCCACCTGGAATCCAAGATGTGCTGGGCTGCTTTTATTGCCTGCTTCCTGGAGTGTGATGAATTCACTCTGAGATCAGGCATAATTACGACCAGGGAAACATCTTGTTTTAATAACCAGCACTGCTTATTAAAAAACACATTTTACCAGTTGAAACGAGTCCTCCTGTCTTGGGCTCGGTGAATGTTTTTAAAATGCCTCATCGGTGGGACTAACTCGTCAGTTTTATGCTGAGGTTTGACATTAGCTATCTTTTAACTACTTGTATTCTTTGTTTGTTAATTCAAACTTTAATGATGCAAAATGATGTCAGTCGTCCGTCGTCAAACGTCTCAACCCCCTGGTCATTCTTCATCAGCTTCATTAGCTGCGGTCGCTTTGACAGAGCGGCGCGGTGCATGGCTCTGTGTTCCTTATCATTTTTTATGGTCTCATTTTCAGCCTTATTGATTTCTCATTTTGCACCCACTCGTTTGGAGTCTCACACTATCATCCCCCCTTTCTGCTACCACACAGAGGCACAGGCGATTTAGACGACTTGTAAACTGAGATAAGGAGGCTGAGAGAACATCCCCCCGTGACATATATAGAGCCGTTTTTACAGCCGTGTATCCAGTCTTTGCCCTTTTACTCCTTTTCCTGACTTCATCTTGTCACAGGCTTGCAAATTGGATGGTAACTTTTACATGTCAAGCTTGACAGAAGGAGGTCAGGGGAGTCAATCACACTCAGTTTGGCATTTGTGTGCGTGTGTCTGTGTGTGTGTGTGTGCATGCATGTGTGTGTGTGTGTTGAGGCGGGGCAGGGTGGGGGGGGGGGGTGGCTGGTAGTCTGTGGTATTTAAAGCTGGACATGCTGGGAGGATGCACATAAACTACAGATGCCAGAACAGACGTGTTGCAGGAGCTGCCCAGTTTACTCCTCAAACGGGAGAGGAGAACCATGACGCTAAAGAGAGCAGAGAGTCATTTTTCAAAACAGCTTTCAGCCAGAATGTTCCGTTATGAAATATGAAAATATAAAGCAAAAGAAGAGGTGAACAGGATCAAGGGAAGGTGTGGCTCAAGGAAGGAGAATCTGCAAACTTTCCCCCGTGAGGTCCTTTCACTCGTCGAGTCCAGTCGGCTCATATCTGAATTTAAATTTCCAGCAGGCCCTTCCTTGCACCCAGGCTCCTCCCCTCATCCAGATGTTGGAATACATCAACATGTTCTCATGCCTGCACCTCAAACTCAACATAATTGAAAAGGAAAAACATATATTTTTGAATGTAATGGGATTAAAGAGGTTAGCCTTGAGCGCGTCGGGGGAGCTTTGTCGGTAGATGTAAATCACACTGTAACCACAAAGCGTACGTCCATAAAAGTCTGAGACATGGAGTCACGATGGCGGGTGCTCTGCCGACCGGACTGGCACGTGTCTCGGTATATTTGTGGAAGATGGACAGCATAGGTTTTAAAAAAAAAAAAAAAACGGGAGCAAACTTGAACCACCGAGAGCACACGATGCCTAAACAGATGTTAATCACTGGATCAGATAAGAGACTGAGCTTAATGAAGTTTATTATATGGACTCACACACATTCACATGCACAAGTGCTGATGGACGGAGCTGTGGAGGCAGCTTAATAAGCTGGGATATGATGCAATCTCCATTTCTTATTAAGATGCTGAAAGACGCAAAGGCACTAAGCCTCTCACACACACTCACACTCACTCACACACACACACACACACAAACATGCAGATGTGCACTGGGGCATGACAGGGAATCTGCTTTATGAGTGACCACACACACACAAAACTGATGCGACCCAGTGTGCACAATAGCAGGAACTGCTGGCAAAGGCCTGAACAAGCACACTGGAGCAATGGAAGGACATGTTTGTTGTGTTTGACTGAAGAATAGTGAAGATAAACTGGTGCAGATGGATGAGGCAGATGGTGTCATTGGTGCTGGGCAGCCCTGGGCTGGTTGGCACAGTGCTTGATGGGTAATAGATGTTACTCCACGGAGCCCGAGGCCATTCCTGAGGACTGCAGCTGGATGTCACTCAGGAGCGGCTCCTCCTTTTGTCGTCACATGGTTTGCATCACTTTATAAGACGTGGGACTTTTGGGAAATTGGAGTAATTCTCACTAAACATCATACTGGGAAACTAAGAAAAATACCTTTGTGCCTTTAACTAATGGTAGGTCATTATAGGTCCGGATGATTTATGCCTTTCCATCCACAAAATGTGGAAAATATGCAGGTCACTTCTGATAAACTTTCACATTTTAAGTGTGTTAAGTTTTGGGAAAATTGCATCAAAAACAGGAAACAGAAGGAAATAACTGCACATGGCAACACTGGCCAAAACAAATAAGCTTAGACTCCCACTTGGTTGCAAAAGATGGGGAAATATTGGGAGAAAAAGGAGGAGACAGATGTGAACAAGATAAGGTCAAATGTTCTGCTGGCGTTTCAGGGTTGTGTTTCAAAGAAGCACAAAAGTACGTCAGCACAAAACAACTCCTGAACCTCTCATCACATGCATAAATACCGTGACAGTTGAAACTCCAGCAGAGACAAAGACATTTTCAAGAAGGGAGGATGATTGTGTATTCAAGACGAGGTCAGAGTTGTCTTCATCTCCAAAATCGCGGGTTTATTGGGCCACATCTGGTAGCCTCTCACTGCAGCGTACGTCCTAATCCTGATGTGAAGAGTAATTACCATTACGCGGCTTTGTGATCGTGTGAAAGAAAGCCAACAATTCTTAAAGAAAAAAAAAAAAACACATTCCAGAGAGGCATGTTGAAAGGACCAACTTTTTTTTTAAAATGTCACCCAGAAAATATCCCATGATGCCCTCATAATAGGAAGCAGACGGCATGTGAGCTGCTGGGATGTGTGTGTGTCTGATAGACGTGTGTGTGTGTGTGTGTGTGCGTGCAAGTGTTAAAGCCTGATTAAGCCGGTGTGCTAGGCTGAGGGAGTGTGTATATTTACATCACGTTTGAGCCGCCTTGGCTATTTATTCCTTTCCGATAACGCTGCATTTGTGTGCAGCTCTGAGTGAAGCGATCACACTCACAATTAACACTCTAACTGCTGCATGGGGGGTTGTATTTTGCAGGACTCACCGTTAAAGAGACCCCACCCACACCCCCGCTTTTCTCGTATAGACAACCTGGCAATTTACCTTAATCCATATTGACTGCTCTTCCATGACCTCACTCCATAGGGTCCGCCATTGAGGATTTACTCAGAGACAGCCAATCTAAACAACCTGATTGAACTTCTCTTCCTCAGTACGACTTCGTATGTGTTTGAGGAGAGAGAGAGAGAGGGAGAGAAAGAGAGAGAGACTTTGTGTGTATGTGAGTAAAGCTTTACACTATCAGGCTTTGACATGATGGATGTGACAAAGATGTAAAGTCAGAGATAAACCAAAGACCCCACAGCTCCCCAGAAGCCCGACGCCCCAGCCATAAAAGTCCCCCCGTCTCTCCCTCTGACCAGTTGTCCCAGACGTACGACCGTGTACGTGTGATACAGCTGCACATACGCGGACACTGTATCGCTCCCAGCTTGTTAAATTATCAAGGTCATCCAACCGCCGTCTGAGGCTTCGCACAGCGACGCGATGAGGGCCCGGTGACCGGTGGGAGCAGTTCGATAAATTACCAACATTTCATTGGAAGATTCCCAGGCTCTGGCCATAATCAGCGTCAAACCGCGGCCATCATAAAACCGATTGTGCACGTTGACTCACCAGTGAAATCAGACTGGGCTCCATTATCGGACCAGTTGGGAGTGGGAGCAGGTTGATTTCAAAAGCAGAGCGAAGGGTTTTGTGCTTTTGTTGCTCACGCTCATGTGTAGATCTACTGTGTCTGTGTGAGGCATTTGTATGTGTGCTGAGATGTAGCTGGTGCTCCATGTCGGTTTGGACCACCAGCAGGGTCAGTTTCTATGCGTATGCTTAATTAATAGTTTGCCTCTGGCACCGCTGAGCTCACAGCTCCATCCTGTCTGCTCCTGCAGCTTCAGCGCCGGTTGCTCTACACACACACAAATCCAGGATTCCTCTGGTGGCCACACACACACACACACACACACACACCCCGGCTGGTGCTCAGGTAGAGGGCAGTGAAGGCAACTCACTACAAATGGCTTTCGCTGCTCTAATAGGACCAGATGCAAATAAGAGAAGAAATTAGGCAAACATTGGAGACTCACATGTTCACGCACAGATTTAATGCGTGCAAATTGCTCGTTTGCTGGTTTCATGTGGCTCCAGAAACCTCAGTAGCGTTTAACTTTAATGACATTTTCAAGGCTGAGATCACATCCTTCCCTGTGTTTTTCCTTCAAATTAGATCCTTCATTGTTTTTATTTATTGACCTGTGGAAACAATGACCCCTCTGCCCTTCCAATCCCCTGCCGTCACCAAACTCTCCTCAATCTGTCCTCTCCTATTCATCCAACATCTTATAATGCGGATGCAGCCTTTGTCGGGTTAGTCGTGCATTCAGGCCTCGTCGCTTTATTCGCAGCGCCAAAGGTCCCGGAGATGTTGTTTTTCCCGCGCCGCGTTATTAAGACGTATGTTTAATTTATGATTGCTGCATCTCTGAAGGGATCTGGCGTCTCACAATCCAGGTTCGTCCACATATATTACCTCGCTCGCCATCTCTCTCCATCTTCCTCTCTCCTCTATTTATCTTGGTGCTGCTGCATCTCCATTCCTGATCCTCAGAGTGAGTTTACCCACATGCACATTCACACACACCCGCATTGCATAGCGCATGGATTGATGGGAAATCCTCCGCTCAATCCGGTTGATTCCAGAAAGAAAACCAGCAGCATGTGATGTTGTTTTTGAGGTATGTGTAGTGATGTGAAGCATCCTGCATTGAGTCTGCTATAAAAGAGAGATGGCACACCTGTCTTTGGTTTTATTCAGGATCATTTACTGTTTCCTGACTGAGGATTAGTGTTAGCAGAGCTAAAAAAAAAGCAGAACAAAGAAATAGATTTAAAGAAAAAGACAAACAAGATGATAAATAATCACTGTTTGTGATGGTTCCTTCAGCATGTAATGCTTTAATGAAGCACAAACATTTGCACAATTATTTGATTGCTCTGTCTTGAGCTTGTCTTTTTCTTTGTTAGCCTACCGAGTTGGTCTAAATCACATAATTAAACAACTGGTCTCCCTCCGGTCTCTCTTTATTCTCCCCTGTTAACCTTTCACTCGCCATCACTCTCGGTCACCACAGGGTCTGTCTGCAGTCCCGCAGCTTCCAAAAGCCCCCACTGGAGATCAGTCAGTGCTGGGTCGCTGCTTCACCAGTGGTGGGGGGGGGGGCCCATGTTCCACCCGGGGCAGGGAAGTGAGAGTGAGTAACACAGACAGAAAGAGAGAGAGAGCCCACAGGTGAAAGCATCAACATACTTCATGGGTGGCATATAGAGAACAAATCAGGACACGCTTGTTCTCATTTATCGGTGAAAAATGATCCACCTGTCTCCCCTCATCACCGCGTATCTGACAGTGGTGAGGGTGACTGACACCGGCGGGGACCCGCTTTGTTTTACTGCGGCTTAGACGTGACACATGACTGAGAAATGGCTTAGGGTGGACTGCTCAGACTGAACATATATTTAACGTAATGAATGCCCCGCTTCTTCCTCCGGGCGAAATCGGCCCGGGAACAGAAATGCTAGCTATTTAGTCCTGCAGGAACTTGCGCGCAGACATGAGTCACCCCCCCCCCGGCCTGCGATGGCGCGATATTTTATGGTTTTGATATTGATTGCTGTCGTTTTTCTTCAGGATCACACAAGACGGGTGGGGTGGGGGGGTAATACGTGTACTTTAATGAGCGCATGTTGCTGTCGAGACGTCGCCTTGTCATCTGGATCCTTTGAGGGGGGGATGAAATATCTGGAGGCCCCTGGAGCTGGGCTCTCTCAAGGACACCAGATATTCTCAAGCCTTTTTTTTTTTTTAATTTGTGCAGCGTGAACCACGACAAAGTCCAACTTTTCTCTCCACTTTCTCTCCTTAACGATATTATCCCATCTTTCCTCTGGTGCCTCTGGCTGTGCGCGCCGCTACCACGCGGAGAAAAACAAGGCCGGCAACACCACCGCGCTCATCAGCGCATTATCAGTCACACCGCAGCGCTTCCTCTTGCACGCCGCTTTCATAGCGGTCCACCTGTGGCGACGGCGCCGGTGATGAAACGGCCGAGAGCGGCGTGGTTTCAAAACAGAGGAGGGAGGAGGGGGCATTATCTCTGCTGCTGCCCCGGAGGGTCGATAATTAGCAGGCAGCGCTGTTGATAACTGTCACTGGGGTCGGCTGCTGTGGCGGAACATGAATCGTGACTTTTAACTAAAGGAGTCAGAGGGTCCAACAAAGGAGTTGCACTCGCGCCCAAATGAAAAAGGGACCGTCGACAGTTCCTCCCAAACTAAAGTTTTAAAAGGAAGAATTTATATTCGTTTTTGCGGTGAGCTTTTGTAAAAATCATCTGTAATTAAATGTTTGATTGCATTTTTTTTTTTCTCTTGCTCCAGCGTTGTGTGAGTGAACGGCAGATTAACTGAACGAGCATCATGGGAGACTGTTTATAATGCAAATGATTTGTTAGAAAGTTGCTGATTAGCTCAACAGCCCCTCAGGCAGTTGAAGCGGTTCGCGAGGTGTGTGAGAGACCCCTCTATTTCTGTTAGATCCCTTCTTTTCTTGTCTTTCTTTATGTTAAAACCTCTCAGCGGAGGCCGGTCCTGTCTGCCCTCTCTGTCAGCAAATGTCAACGCTAATTATGACAGACTCCTGTTTCCTCGCAAGTCGGCCCTGGTGCTGTTCGTTTTTTTTGACTGGGCCCAACAGATGAATTGGGCTCCTGCGACCCCGTGCACCCGGGCGGTGCTCTATGGCGATATTTGCTCCTTTGTTTTGAGCTATTGGGGCACCCGGTGCTGACAAGTCGCTATTAGTCAAACATGCAAGCTCAGAGGGCATCTCTGTGTTTTACTGGCCGGCAGGTGAGGAGGTCTGGTGTGGGTTTCTCTGGTCACCCTGGTAGCATCTACCATAAACACATTTCTATGCTGTAAATATATATCTACGTCTACATGCTTCAGTCAAACTAAATTTGAGTTTGGTTATTTAAAAAATGTACTCAAAGGATCCAAACATTCCAGCACACTACATGAAAAAGACATCATCCATGAAGTTCCAGCCTATCTGGATGTGATATCCTTAATTGTGGGCATGCGAACCGGAGCTAAAGATGTGTTTTTGCTGAACAACCCTTAAATCTGTCACAGTTTGAGGGTTTGAGCGTATGTATGAAATGCTCGCTTGGTTTCTGCTGCCGTAAAGCCTCAATACAACGCTCCTCCAAATGATCACTGTAATTAAACTGTCGCCGTGCGCTGATATAAAGCTCAATGTGTCATTAAATCAACACAGCAGTCAAATTATAATCCAGATCTATGTGTTTAGGAGATGATCTACACCGAACATGGCCTCGCGTTGGAATGCTCTTTTGGATCTCTGGGGTTCTGAGGTCATCTCACACTTCTCTGGAACGACAGTGAAGGATTACATCGTATTTCTAGAGAAGTGAGAGGGTCTATCCCAGCAACCGTCAGGTGACAGGCAGCAACACAGCATGGACAGGTTGCCTGTCCATCACAGAGACACAGACACACACACACACACACACACACACACACACACAGACACACACACACACACTATTCACTCACTATTCACTCACACACGCCCAATTCTGAGTCTCCAGTCATGATTATGTGTGTGTTTCTGGACTGTGGGAGGGACCTGAGTCCCCGGAGAAGGTTCCTTTCCTCCCATTTCCATGAGATTACAGTAAAGTTATTGTCTGAACCAAAACATTGCATCTCGTAATTCACACGTATTCTTATGTCTCCCTGATTGTGACCACGCCTTTCAGCTGTGCACCAGTATCCACACACCATTAACATTGTGTGTTTTGCAAATCAGATGGGATAAAGACAAATCAAGACCAGGGGAATCGAATGGTGTACGTGAGATGAGGAGAGTCAGGATTACGGCGGCGTCAGGGGGGATATGAAAGACCCGTATTCATACCAGAATGTACCAGTGACACACTGAGCCATGCTTTAGAAATAAATACACATTAAATTACACTATTGATGTTTCACGTTCCTAGAAATACATATGCTCTGCATATGAATATGAAAGGCATGTCACTGGGAATATTCTTCGATATGCAACGCGCACAACAGCTGCCACAGGATGTACGGATCTCTGTCAATAGCCTATCAGGGTTGGTCTCTGTGGCAACCGCGTTCCTCGTTATCAGGTATTCCTGCAGGGAGAAAATGATCTTAATTTGATCAAAGTCATAAACCCTCTTGTGAGGCTGATCTCTGCTTATCCTTTTATGTGCGGAATTACAAACGGCCTGATTAGGAAACTTCTCATAATGGCGACGGGAATTAGCAGAGTAAGCATACACTAATGCTATTGTTCCCTCATCAGTGATGTATGGCCCAGCGCTTCAGCGGCGGCCCCTTTTTTCCCTCCGCGGGAGGAAAAAGAAGGGAAGCGTAGTTTTGAAAAGCAAATCAGCTGGTATTAATGACAGATGAATGTTCTTTTGGCCTGAACTGACACATGCGGCACATTTGCTTTGCGCCGTCCTTTTGAGCGACTCTGGCTGTGAACCTAAGGTTTCTCCTGACGGAGGCGTCATAAAGAGGCGGTGGAACATCCGTTTCTCACTGTGACTTCAAATGGAGGTGAGGGGCCCCTGTGGAACATGGCGATTGCCATGTTGCTCGCTGCGGCCAGCATTTCAAAAGCTTTTTTTTTTTTTTTAACATTCATGGCCGTATTGAAAAAGCGGGACAGGCACAAAAGAGGACTCAATGGCTGGTCACCCTCTCTCCTCCCAGCATCTCAGTAATCATTGTACAGTATGTAAGTATTAGTCAGAGTTGAGCGCAGCCTCTCTAAATTGGGACCCCTATTACCAAAGCTGGCTGAAGCACCATTCACATTAGGGTAGGGACAATGTGCTCATAATATCTATATCAGTGGTGTCCTGTCTTAATTCACTTTTATTACATCCATTCATAATGCTCTCATAATGATGAGATGGAGGCCGGCCAGGGGATTTTCACAGTGTCACCTTTATTATCGCACACTGTGATTTGTCATCCGCTGCGCTACAGGTCCCTGTAATGAGGATAAGTTAGACTTCACCGGATTACATCGAAGGAATAAAATGCCACCCAGAGATCGAGTCTGTGTCGTTGACCCTGCCTTTGCCCGGGGGCTAGAATGCACTCTGAGCAATAAATGGAAAGTGTTTATGGCAAAAAGAAAAACAGCCGCGACTGTAACACTTACATTTTAAAGAGATGTGTAAACAAGTAGACACATTAATTTCGGTCTTTTTCTCAGTGGAGTACACACAGTTGGGGGGGTGAGTAATATAATAAAATACATCAAACTTAACCCAGATATGTAACCTTAACCTTTACACACACACACACACACACACACACACACACACACACACACACACACACACATAAACATAAGCACCTCTGACAGAGGTACGTTTTTATGTCTGAGGCAGCTTTTATTTGCCCAACGGTGGTGAAAGAGGGGGGTGGGTTAAAATCAGTCCGACCATGTAGCCGATGAAAACGGGGTGTGGGCCAGACGTGAAACAGCTGTTTTCACACCACCGCCGCCTGATCACCTCCAGCTGAGTAAAGAAAAACTTTCTTATTAATTCTTTATCTGCTGATGGTTTGTGTTGGAGCCCAGGAGAAACATGTGTCCACCCAACAAAGCAAACCTGTCCTTTTTGGAGCATTTACTTTGCGATTTGAGATAAGAGAACACGACCCAGGAATGTAGGTTCTGTACATCACACACACGCACACACACACACACACACACACACCCTCCCTCACCATACTAGCGAGGGCCGTTAATGGGAGGAAATCGTTAGAAAAACAGTTTGTAAGAGGGGAAAATATTCATAATCGTGCTGAGAGTTGATGGACAAAAATGTCACAATATGCCAGCAGAAACCACAGAGACTTGTTTCTACACTTTTGTGTTTTACTGCAGGATCAACAAACCGACTGTAATATTAGCTCCGGAGGTGTTGATGAGGTGGTGTGTCCTGTTGTCTTTGGCCTCAGTCGGCCTGGACATATTCCTCTGTTTCCAGAGTTAGTTCTACGTAAATCGAACCAGCTCCTTCAAATATTTTCCATTTCTTAAAATCCCCTACATGCAATCCTCACTCCTGTTTAGCTAGTTTTTAAGGTTGTGGCTTAAGCAAACATAAAACAAGTACATAGCTGCAGGAGAAATTATCTCTTTGTACCATTAATCATTTTATTGAAACAAGATAGCATATAGAAAAAAATTCAACGGCTGGAGCATCGCCTTGACTGTTTTTGTTTTAAGAATTCTGAAGATCCTTTGCTTTTGTCCAGAGATAAAATGGAGCATCCACAAAAATAAAGCTAGTTTACAGTCATCCTTAATTGTAATACTGACTCTGGATCTGTGTCCTGACTCTGGATCTGTGTCCTGGCCCTGTGCATATCAGATGCTTATTGTTTTGTCTGCACAAGATATTCAGATTGCAACAGTCTTCGGCCTCCAAAACATCAGCTCTTCCTTGAATTAGAGTCAATATTTCAGTTGAAAAAAGATCTTCCGCACCATGTTCCCCTGAAGAGAGGGATATCTGAACACATGATACCTCTGGGCTTTCACCAACACGGGGCTTTTAAATAAGAGAACGGAAATGGCGGCTCAAAGTGCTCTGGTTATGACACAGGGAGGACAGTCCAGGCTTCATTTCTCCAGGTACTTTGGTTTCCTCTCAGGTTCTAAAGACATGGCCATTCATCCCGTTGACTGAAGACAATCAGAAATGACATTATGGCCCAACAGCATCACGCTGTCCATGAGAAAACGCATTCAGCTTAAGAAGCTACAAGACTACCGGGGTTTTCCCACAGTTCACCCGTGACATCATTTCCCTCGTCTCTCTCTCTCTCTGTCCTTGCGAGGGTGTGGGGGTACACATTACCAAAGTAACCCGCCGTCACACCCCTTCTGCTGTCAGTTCCCACTCTCCCTCTGTGGAGACCTTGGCCGTCCCCACAGAAAACCTGATTTTGCACTGAACTGGAGCCACTTACATCACTCCTCCTGCAGCACTGATGGTGCACTAATGGCAACATCAGTCCCCATCTGGTGCCCATCATTTAGATTCAGGGCAGGGCCTGTCCCCGCAGATACATCCGATTAGTCCCTCTCATTGATTTGTGCTGGCTCGTCATGACTTAGTCAACCCAAGGTGTCTCTTCTATGACATGCTGTCTTCCTATGATTTAGTTTGCCAACGCTCTAAGTGCATTGAGTGTGACAATAAAATCTTTAATCTAATATGCATCCTAAAGAGGGAGGTGGTGCTGAATTAAAAGGATGTGGGGGAGTGAGACTGAGGGGGAAGGTTTTTGCACCCGCTGAGATCAGATTAAACAGTTTGACCATTAAATCTTTGAATATGCAAGACGCCAGCACATTTGTAAAGCTACCAATATGATCATACTTACATAATTCCGTATTACCATAAATAATCATTCTGCTCTTAGTTATTATTAATCATCCAGAGTTTCAGTTTTAACATCATCTCATCTTACGTGTGAGGGAAAACCTGATCTTTATGAATTTGCCCAGAAAATCTGGGCTGCGAATCCCCTCATGGGCCTGAACTAGGTTTTCTGTTTTGAAGCGTGTGACAGTGTAAAACGGGGTTATGGTGCACCGTGCACTCACCGCACTCTTCGTAATTCCACTTGACAATGGCACTGAGCTTGCCTGGGTGAGAGTGTCGCATTTATGGATGTATGAGGACGTGACCAATAAGGATCTAACGAAGAGTGAACTGGACTGTTGAGAGTGACCGGAGGACGTTTCAGCCTCTCCTCTTAAAGGCCTCATGCAGTCTGGAAGAGCTGAACGCTCATCATAGGGGAGCAGGTTTCATCAGTAGCTGTCGTTAAAGTGTTACAGCTACACCAAGACCCTAGAAACCACTTGATGGGGGTGCCCATCACGTGAGTCTCTAGGGTCACATGTCTCGGGAGAGAGCGGAGTGTTTACAGGTGTGAATGGCTGTTTACCCGTTCGGGGAGAGTCCTCGGCACTGGGTTATAGGTGGATGAAAGGTGATGCCTCAGGCCTCCCCCTCTGTTTAGAGGCGGTTGTTGTAGCCTGACAAAGACGGCCTCTTTTACCCTCTTTCAAACCATCTCTTCTCAGGCTAAAACTTCTAAGTTGCTGTCCATGTTTGAGTAACCAGGTGAAGCTGATGTATGATGTAGCTGTCAATGCCTCTAATTCCAGCTTGTTGATTCCTGCCGAGGTTTTGTGCACATATCAGTACTGTATAGACTGTGAGATGTTATTTATAAATCCTTCTTTTCAACTTCTGTCATATATTTGGCTTGGCTACTATTGGGGAGACCAACAAACCCATGGCAGAGCCATATTTTGGCCCCTAGTTTTTCCCCTTGTACCGAAAGTAGATGGTCTGAGACTAGGAAAGCATCTGTTCTGGGTCGAGTCAGGTAGTGTGTAGTTCTGTGATAGCAATCATTTCACTGATTGTGTTGCTTGCGATGTAGATTAGGCCTAGTTTTGGTGTTTTCATTTTCTGAACCAAATCCTGGGAGTTCTTGCTGTGGTGTGGTACCTTGGCAGGATTTGTTGTTGCAGATGGCTGTTTCTGTAGCCGTGATGAGCTCTACAACTGCTGTTTCCCTAGGTGTGATCGCAAAGTCTAAACCCTTAGAGGATGTCTTTTTCTGGTTGGGTGAACACCCTGTCAGATTTTTCACCCATGTGTCTTTTGTGTCTTGTAGTTCAGGTGTATCTTGGAGTTTCTCCTCACAGCAGAAGGTTAGATTTCTGTGTTTGACTTTCCTTGCTTCAGTTTCAGTAGAAGCGTATCAAATTTCTTTTGTAACTGCTTGGATTTATTGCCAGCACATCGATCGAGGAGGGGACCAATCTCATTCTCTTCCTGAGTAGTTGGTATTGTTCTTTTTGAAGGATGAGCTCAGCCCGGTGTCCTTTTATGTTGGAACCCAACTATACGCTTCTTGCGAAGATCCTGGACTGTCTGCATCTCAGATTAAACCGGAGGTGTGTGATAATGAGATCCGGGCAATGCTGCTCCATCCCAGTGCATCTACCAGTAGACAGTGGGAATGATCCACCACACAGTACTTTTAATATCCCTGTGCTCTAAAACTTTGAGGACCCTGAGTGTGTGTGTGCAGTGAGCACCAAAATCATCATTATACTAGCAAAGTGGGGCCATTTTGCCAGAACGCACAACTTCAAAGGACTGTTTGAAGGTTTTAAGTTTGAAGTTAGAAATGGGTTCAGGTTAGGGAATTAGTTGGGATGGCTAGGGTGAGTTAGGGTTAGTAACTGGGAAACATATTGTGTCTCCAACATTGCAGACAAGATATAAATCTGAGTGTGTGTGTGTGTTTGTGCATGTGTACATATGTGTATATGTGTGTGTGTGAGAGAGAGAGAGAGAAAGGGAGAGAGAGAGAGAACAGATCTGACGCTTCTGTGGTTTGTGAGATTAAAAACAACCAATTATCCCTTTGTGGTGCCACTTCTTGGTTTATTTATTTTATATTCTGATTGGTGCAAATCAATACGTCACATTTGGATTAAAATAGACGAGCAAGTGCGTATGTTCAGTGAAAAACAACAAACAGTGCGATGTGTTTTCCACCAATGTCCCTAATCTGACAGGAAAGTACCTCCAAGCATTCAAAGGACCCCTTGACCTGACTTGTCCCACAGCTCCATGTGATGGCTCAGCAGCATGCTCAACTCCTTTTAATGAGTCTCTTCTCAAGCAATATTCTGAGAATAAAGTATGGGAGTAATATGGTTGTGAAACGGTTTTAGAAAGAGCGGCTCACAGATCGTTATGGTCAAACCTGCCACGACGCAGGACCACATGGATGAGAGTGATGGAGAACACAGGGGACACAATAGGGCGGCCCTGTATACCAGCGGGTTAAGGAGCGGACGAGGAGTGGGGGGGTGGGCTTTGTTTCTGAGCCAGAGAAAATGAAAGCAGCTGGGGGTACACACTCTGAGTGCTGCACAATCATATGTGCTTGTCATGCAGCGTGTTTTTATATGAGGTTCTGTGAGTGTGTATATGTGTGTGTGTGTGTGTGGCGGGTAGAAAAAGACGGAACGCAGCAGGAGAGGAATGCAGTCACGGCTGTAAAGTGGGTGTGAAAACAACCGTGTTCACTGACCTCTGAGCCGACCTGCACCCCTCCTCCTCTGGTAGATAGAGCCTGTCTGGATGTGTGTGTGTGTGCGTGGGGGGTGAAGTGTCTTGAGTTTACATTAGTCCAGTTGAAGAGGTCAAGAGGATTATCTTAAAAAAATAAATGGAATTATCCTTTCTTCATCCTGTCTTTTCTTTCTCTTCCCACCCTTAAAAGTACACATCAGCACCTGTTGCACACACACACACACACACATACACACACGGGATTTATTTTCCTGCCAGACATTTAAAACATTTCCTGTCCTTATTGTCTGAACATACAACACTTGTAATCTTGTTTAAAATGACTTCTACATTAATTTCCTGACAGGCTGATCCAGCCGATTTTAAGATCATTTACGTTGTAGCTGCAACTTGTCTGTTTTCATTAAATCATACTTTATATGGCATCTCATTTGCAGTCCTTTCAACTCTCTTTCTCTTGAAACCTCTCCAAAAACCCTAAAAAATATTACTAAAACGCTTTGGCACACGGCACAGGGCGGGCATAAATCCTGCCTATAGTATCCATATGAATTCGCGCTGCGCCCATTCTCATCAGGGATTTCCCATCTGAATTCAGCCCTGCTGCTCATTTTCTAACGTTTCATAAATCCTACTTATGCGAGCACTCCTCTGATTTAAGGCGGCGACAGACGAGGTTCCCCCAGCGGCTCTCGAACTTGGATTTGCGCCCCCCCCCTCCACCCCTCCCGCTGAGTCAGCGTTCCCGCCCGCTCGCCGCTGCGGGGCGTCTGGGCGCTGGAGCGGAGCCCCGGACCCTTTCCTGTCTGCGGTACCGCAACAGGCTGCCCCTGCGCGTCACATGCGTTTCTGCGCTTTTCCAAAAGCAGCCAGGGTTTTTTTTTGTTTTTGTTTTTTTTTAATTTGATTCCAAATTAAGAGCAAAAACATTTGGTTATATTCTCAAATATCGCACTTAATGTCACACTATTATCTGAAATTATGTTTATTAACGCAGGTGCACCAGACCACAGTTAAATATGCACATTCTGACCTGATCTGGAGTCGGTGGTTTTGGCGCTGCTGCGTCTCCGCACATGTAATTAAACAGCGCGCTGCGTGCGTGCGCGCCGGTCACATTTCTAGGATGTGCCTGTCCTGCGCGCCTCTTCCCCCGTCCCTGCTCTACCTCCCCATAATTAAATTAGCTCGGTTTTAGGCGGCTGGATGGGGGGAGGGGCCTGGCTTTGTTCGAGGGACGCCCATTCAAATCGCTTCAAACCAATGGGACCGTGCCCCGCTCCGCCGTAACCAAGCCCACTCCCTTCAGTCGGCGCCCGGAGCTGCCTGCCTGCTTGCCTCCGTCCTCACCTTCCAGCCAGTTCCGGCGTGATCGAACTCAAACGCAAGAAAGAAAGAAAGAAAAAAAAAACCGAGGGAGAGCCTGCGCGGCGTGACACATGGGAAAAGGCGAGATTTTTTTCTTTGCCACAGTTCGCACGATGGCCCGTATATGAGGAGCGGTTGCGCTGGGATGCGGACATAAACAAGCGTCTCCGTTGGAGAGAAACGCAGAGAGAACACAGCGCTGCCCGACCAGGATCCTCCCCGGCTCGGCCGTGACACCGTCGGTGAACCAGGATAACGCAACGGCTCTTTAAACGCTGGAGTTTTACGCGAGCTTGGCGCCCTGCTAACGCCGACTGACTGACTGACTGACTGGCTGGCTGACTGGCTGTATGGCTTTAAAAAGTTGCCTGGAGAGCATGGACATCTGACGTGCGCCACACGCCGTCATTGGACACATCGAGGCTCTCTCTCTCTTTTCTCCATCACGTCTTGGGCTGCCTAATCCCCCCCGAGCCTTTGGTTCGGTGGAAGAAGTGCTCGGCAGTTGTCATTTGCCCCGACACAGACCACATCCAGCAGCACAAGAGCAACATTGTGTGGAAGACACCGCCTGGCGCGCTGCGCATTTCTGCCCGGTATCGCCGTTTTACGCGTCGGTGAGAGAGCCGTTCGATCAGCCTTCGGGGAATTAATCCGAGCTGAACCAACAACCCGGGATTTGCACCCTTTCACCTCGCAGCCGAGAAACGCCACCAGCACGCCTTTCCCCCACTCTTAAACTTTCACGTTCGGCTTGAACAAGTGTCAGCACAAGCGTCAGCACAAGCGTCCCCGCGGATGGTCACGTCCCTATCAGTCGATTCCCGGTTTCTATGTTGCGCGCATTCCTGGTTTTCCAGCATCCACAAGCTGCGCCCGGAACACGCAGACGCACGTGAATGAGCCTCATCACCTGTCCCGGTTCGAAGCGCCCGACCCGCCTGACCTGACCCGCCCGACGCAGAAGAGGAATACTCGCCCCGAGTTTCGCCGTAGTGATGCTGCAAATGGAAATGGTCCTGTTCGTCTGCATGCTGCTGCTGCTGTGTGTATTTAGCCAGGAGCCCAGTTCCAAAGTGGTGGCCGACCGCTACGCCGTCTTCTGGAACCGGACCAACAACAAGTAAGTGTCCGCGCACAGCGGCTGATGTTCGGGGGCCTCGTCAGCCAGCGGGTCGGTGCGCCTCCACAGAACCTGCCCAACCTGGACATTTTTACAAATCCTCGCTCGTCATTGGAAAATCTGAGAGTCGAGGTTTAGACCTGCCTCAGTCGGCCTGAGCTTTATTCTGTTTTTTTTTTTTTTTTTTTTTAAAGCGCATTTATTTATTTATTTATTTATTTATATATATACTGTGATGTTGAACGTAACAGTGACACAAACGAGCGCACGATCCTTGAAATGAATTCAGATCTTGCGGCTTCTTTCGGAAAACTTGGGTTAAATTGGAGGCACCCAAAGGCCGAACTAATTCAAGATATTTACAGTTTCTTTATGGATATCACAGCGTGTTCCTCTGTGAATGCTGCAAAATAGATTTCATTTTATATGCGTATTATTGAGTTAGCTACACGCTGGAAAACAATTATATATATATGTATATATTAAAAAAGACCATAAAACAGAGCAGCATGAAAGTAAAAATCCATAAAGATTTTTAAGACTTCTATTCTGAGTGTAATTTGTTACAGTTTGGAAATTGTTTGTCAAAAGTTTTGGCAAGTTTTGCTCACTACAACTGCAGCTTTGATAATATAACCTGACAGGATTTTATTTTTTTTCTTTTAAACAAATATTCACTAACTCGTTAATTTTTTGAAAGTGTATGATAGAATAATTGTTGTTCATGACTCAAGACCTGTCCTGAATTAATATTCTGAAAATATTCAAACTTTAATTTTTAATTAGTTGGACCTTTTAATTGAGAAAGGATTAATGAGTTTTTCCTCCCTTTTTTTCCTGACCGTAATTGAAAGAAAAGCACGTTTGGGTCACTGCTAACAAAGTAAAAGTCAGATGGTGATTCAGAGAGCCAGTTTAAGCCTCTCCATACGTGCTTGGGGCAGCCTCGGCAGTCAGCGCTGGGTGCAGCCTTTCCCACCAAAAGCCCCTGCACAGTCCGACTCTGTCCCGCACCGGGTCCAAACACTCCTGGTGGACTTGACAAAAAAAAAAAAATCCCTTATCTCGGCTGCCAAGAAGACTTTTTATTCGCAAGCTTGGCCTTCGCTATCGGTCCACACCGATTTTAGCCGTGCAGCTATTTGTGTGTTCACTTTGGGGTTTTCTAAAAACTCTTCGTGTTGCATGAAACGATTAGTGGTCGGGAGTCCTGACTGCGAGCCTCCTCCTGGAGTCACGACCAGTCACGGGTGTGTAGATTCTCCAGCGTGACTGCTGTGATCTACGCTCGCTCTGCGATGCCGCCGCTTACCCGACTGCTTCGCCCAACGGCAAACGATGTTTTTTTGAGCTGGGGCTAGGTTTGTGCTACGAACTGACACACTTTTGGGTTCACGAGTCCATTTTTTTTTTTTTTTTTTTTTTTTTTCGGTGAAGTTTTGAACTTGTTTGGCCACCAAGTAAACTTGATATTTTCCAGATGTGCTGACAAGGTTTCTTTAGTTTTCTGAGGAGAAAGTTCTGGGAAATTTGAATAAAACAAGCGTTAATCTGTGACCTGGCGCTGAAAGGGAGGCGAGGACGCGTGAACGTGGAGACCCAGGTGGCTCCACCCGCGTCTGACCCAGAGTCGGACGTATGAAAATAAGTTCTTTAGTGTTACAGAAGTGTGAAACCAGCTCGGGGGAGAGGGAAAGCGGCTTTGGTTGCGAGCGTAACGTTGCCTCCAGCAGCCGCTCTTCCACTCCAGACGCTGCCTTTGACGGCGTCGCTGCGCTGCTGTTGCAGGAGGCCTGAGAGGCAACGAGAGGAGACGGAGAAGTTGCAAACTTGACTTATTGATGACTGGGTTCATAAATATTGAGTCCCTTTCTTTGTGCATTACTGTAGCGACCCAGTGTGGCGCTGTCAGCTCGGCTGCGTCGCCCCCCCCCCACCACCAGACAGAAAGAGCATTTTTCTCTCTTTTCCTGCATGAACGCTCACCGTGCGCATTAAAGCACATGCCACCATAAGACCCCAATAAATTAACACTATTGATGTAATTTGTCAGGGGGGATGTGAGTGAGAAGCTCAAAGGATTATTTGCTTTGCTTTTGCCTCGACTTCCTCCTCTGAAGACGGTCGCTCGGAGCCGCTTTTACAGCTCCGCAGCAGGAAAAGTCATTTGTCACCGTTCATTTTTGCAACCTATCAAACTGCACCGCTCGGAGACGAGCAAATTGCCCGAGATAATCCATCACGCCGGGGCTGTAGTTTGTGGTTGTCACAGAATCTGCATATTTTATTTATTTATTTATTTATTTTTTATGCTTTTAATTCCTCGTGCCCGCCTCGAGCGCACCGGCCTCAGTGGCACGCTGACGCGAAAACGCGGAAACGTAAATGAGAAGCTCTGTGAGCGAAAAAAAAGCGTCGGCTCCTGCTTACAAATGTTGCCACATCTGTTTCCCGTATGCTTGGCTGCCTAAATACAATTAATTTGAAGAGAGTAAAACAAAGAGCGCGCGAGAAAGAAAGTGTTCCCCCGTCAGAAGTGTCAACTCCAACTTTTGAAAGTGATATATATTTTGGGTTGAAACGAAGACTTTTGTTGTTGTGGGTTTGGATTCTGTGCCCGTCCGCTCGTATGTGGTGGATTAAGGGCAGAATCTTGTGTTGGTCCCGCGTATCCAAGTTTGCGCTAGCGGTGGTTGCGGTGGTTGTTGTGTGCGACGCTGCTGTTGTTGGCGTCGGGGGGGGTGACGGGCCGAGGGGATTTCCACGCCGTTGTGTTCACTTTGGCACGCCGGGCCCGTATCGCAACCCGCCGCAGATTTGATATCGGCTTGATTTCACATCGGGCTTTATTTTTTTGGGACGCCTCCCTGCGAATATGGCCGCGAGCTCTTTGTTCCTGGGTCACAGTCCTGATGCTACCCACCGTTTTTACCATTTGAGGAAACCCAAAGGTTTTTTTTTTTGTTGTTGTTTTTTGTCTCTCTCTCTCTCTCTCTCCAGGAAGCCCTCGGTTGTAAATACAGCATCAGAAACCGGTGTTGTTTCTTTGTGTTTTGACGTGTCTCGGCTCGGTCGCGCCTCCCGGCTGAGTGTTTATTCAAATGAGCTACCGTTGGTCCTAATGAAGTCTCAGCTGTAGCGCAGAGATGACGGCGCCTTCCTTCTCATACTCCTCTTCTCACCGGCGCGCTCTCTCTCCCTCGAACCCCCCCCACACACGCACACACACACCCCCGCCACCACCACCACCCTGTCTTCTTGCTGCGCACGTAAAATGGAGCACGGTGAGATATTTCGGGAGTCCCTCCGTGGTTGACGGCGGGGAAAAGACGCTCAGAGGTCAGATGAGCCCGTCGAGGAGCTCAGCCACAGGTCACACACGTACGGGGGAGAATAAGGCAGCGGAGTGTCGACCTGTGAATGACAATCTCATAACCGCCGGAACTCTCCTTGAAGGCTGTTATTACCATAAACAGTTGCGGTCATGCAAATTGCTCAAGGTGATTTGTGTTTTTGGTGTATAATTTGTCGTTGAACAAACAGCCTGGGCAGAGCTTTTCTAACGAGCTGCTCTCTGCATTTTTATTGTCACAATATAACAGGAGGGTGACATAAAGGAGCTGATGTAATAGATAGTTTGCTGTAGCGGGGCTCTTTGTGCTCTGCGCTTTCGTCTTGGATTGTACGTATGTGTGTGTCCGTGGGCTTTTCATTACCTGTCGTAAACCCGGTGTGAAAAAGTGAAAAAAATGTCTATCTGTCTTTTCGTGCTTGTGTGTGTGTGTGTGCGCGCGTGCGCGTGTGTGTCTGTCTGCGCAAATGACGAACCTGCAAAAAAAAAAAAAAAAGGGCCAAAGTCATAACCAGATCCCAGATAACCTGCTGACAAAAACTCTAACACTAATAGTGTCTCTGCTGGCTAAAGTTCTGACCTCGTCCGTCCCTCTCGTGGCCCTCTGGTAATCCCGCTCCCGCCGCGCTCGTTGCCGTGTTTGAGTCGGCCGCTCTGGCTCCCGTCCCCCCGTCTCAGGGCTGATTAGTTCCCGTTAATGACTCCTGCCTCTGTCGTTCTTCAGTGCCTGTGGCATTTGGCAAACGCGGGCTCTGGCCGGGCCGCAGGAGACGAGACAAAGGCAGCAGCCGGGGACGTATTCAAGCCCGGAGTCTCCGAATCTGATGGACTACCTGTGAAAATTGTGACGGGGGCGCTCTAATATTTAGCGCCAGTAGCTCCCTGCTTCTCCTCCCTGGAGCCGTGAATGTGTTTTCTAATGACATTTTTTTTTCTATTAACTACAAAATGAGCCCAGCAGGCAGTAGTCAATGCTCAGTCAATGTGCTTGGCAGAGCAGCTGTTCTTCAGTGCCTTGGGGGGGGTTATTGGCCGTGACCCTTGTGGACTTGCTATGCGGCGGACAGAAGCAGCTCTGTCGCCGGGGTGCCTGGTGGTCAGGCTGTAGTCTTAGATATGCAAATCCGACCAAAATAGTAAAGTTAACAAGAAACAGGATTTTATCTGGTGTAATTATAGCTAGAATCGGTTTGACTGAATTTTTGTTTTTGTCTGCGTTTAAAATTGCGGAAATTTTCTTTTCTTAAATTGCAGGTTATTAGCGCGTTTTTGTAAATAAAATTTGCCCAACGGATGTAAAATATCTGTTCCCTCGGTATCAAACAAATGGATCCAAGGAGCATCGTGGTTAACAGCTGCTTTGATATCGGGGCTTAAAAATCTGTTGTCGGTTTCAGTCGGCCGAACAACAGACGTGGGCAAAGCTGAACGGCGGCTCCAGTTCTGCTTCCCACCCCTGGCCAGGGAAGCAGGTTTTAATGTCCAGGTTTTTGTTTTCAGAGTAATCACTCCAAGGTCAGATGGAGTGCTGAAACGCCATTATCAGCCCGGGCGATCTGTCTTTTAGCCCTCGTTCAACCCCGTGGCTTTCAGCGGAACGCTCCGTATGACTCTCGGAAACAATGAAGTATTAACCAGATCGGGCGACGGGCACATGTGTGCGGCTGGTTGCATGACCGAGAATGATAAAAATAATGTTTCCTATTTTGCTGTTTGGTTGCCCGTCTACAAGATGTGTGTATTTGTTTATTCGGGGGTTAAATTCTTCCCCATCACAGTTCTCACCGTATCAGTTTCACTCTGACACAAAAACAAAACATTTGGAAAGAGTTTTGGAAAGTTTTTTTAATTTTTTTTCTTCCTCTGCTGCAATTGTTCCTATATTTTTTTGCTTGTTATTTTTGACCACCCAGAGCTCCGTGGAAACCAACTGAACACCTGAGCGTATTTGCTGCCAACAGTCAAGAAATAAATATTTTGTTTTGTGCCTGGTTAACACAGAAAGGTCATGTTTTAGTATAAATCCCTGAAAAGAATTATTAATGAGACTACGGGAGTTCTGCGAGTCCAATTATGATCAGAGTATCAGACTGAGTGTATTTTATTGTACACCATCCGTCATTATTTGTAGCTGAAAATGGCGCTAGCGTATCCCGCTACAGCCCTTCTGTAAAATGGAGGCTTAGCAGCTGTTACTCCAGTAACGCTTGGTTGGACTACCGCTCCTGACCAGGGCGGGGCGCTACTGAGAGCGTATCTGATAGCCTCTGTTGCCCTCTTACCTCCATCTGAAGCATCCCGAGCGTAGACCTGAATAAAGGCCACGCACGCCTGCCAGATTTAAACCGTCTCTCGCTGCTTTTGTCGAGCAAAACTCGCTCGCTCCCGAGCTCATCATGCATTTAGAGGAAGGACATACCCACATAAAGGCCAAAACAACGGACAATTATCTTTTTTTTTTTTTTTCTCAATAAAATAAAAAAAACATTGTTCTCCATCTGCCATCGTGTGTTTGACTGGAAAATCTGATGGGAATGATTGAGGCTATTCGTTTTTTTTCCCAGAAACATTTTCCACAGATAATTCCTTTCATGGTAGACTGGCTTCGGACCTTAGGCTGCCGCTTTCCTTATTTAACTTGGGGGGGTGGCTGCGGAGGAGTGAATGGATGTTTTTCTAGCTGGGCAGCAGTGTGGAGGATAGATCCCAGAAGAGAACACATCTCCAGCTCGTGAATAAAGACCTAATTGATGCTCGGTAGCCGGTTGTAAATGACTCATGAGGTAATTCGTCTTCGTAGGCAAGACTGAGAAAATGCACGGAGGGCCCGCGCCTCGGTGGGCTCGCCCGTCGCGTTGGAATTGAGACAATCTTCTCGGTCAATATCCAAGTGGCCGAAGGTGGCTCACAGTGTTAATTTTATGCAGAAACCTGCGTGTATTATCGCATTGCAGTCAGAACGCGCTTACAGTCCCAGAGCCGCGCGTGTGTGTGTCCATTTCATCGTCAAAAGTTGAATTGAACTTCTTTGAGAGGCAGCAATTTTCCACCGGCAAAGACAAACAAACAATTAAACAAAGTCCCTTTCACTTTGTTCAGTCACTGTTACGGCAAAGACGTGCCAATAATAAGCTAGCCGCATTAGCCCGTTTGAATTGACAGTAGAAAAAAAATAGCTACCCCCCATACCCCCCATACCCCCCCTCCCCAATGCTCAGCGGTGCGGCTCAAAGGCGACCATTGTTCCGCGCTCTGTCCACTCCGCATAGGCAGGCCCGAAAGTTATGCATGGGCTTTAAACGGAGGGCGAAAAGAGGGAGGGCAGAAGGAGAGGAGCGAGGGAGACGAGGGTGTATGGTGTAAGCAAGGAGAGGTTTCAGGAGGAGGAGGAAGAGGAGGGAGAGGAAGAGGAGGAGGACGAGGAGGAGGAGGACAAGGAGGAGGAGTGCAGTGCAGTGTGGGCGCCAGACACCAGTGGAGAGGCATGTGCCCGCCAGAGGTGCCACCGTGTTTGGAGAAGGAGATTTGGCAGTTCTCCGCACCCTCGAGAGGCCCTCTCCATCCTCTCTGCTTCCCTCCGTGCCATCCGCGTCATTTGAAACCCCCCCAACAGTTTGAGGAGTCATGCGGCTCCCTGGTGGCCGGCTGGTCGGCGGTGCTCCTCCCAGGGTCTTCACCCCGAGGAGGTTTCATCCCTGTGGCTCGCGTTTAGTGATACTGGGACTGTTTTCTACAGAGAAAGGATTAAGCTTCTCAGGTTTAGACCCCTCCTTTGTTTCCTCTGACACTGAAGGAAGCCCCCCCCTCACACACACACCAGGCTGCTCTTTACATGGGGGTTGGTACTTGTGCTCCAAGTTGCTCGCTGTACTTAACAACTGTGACACACTGGATGCTCCATGCTTGAGAAGTGCAATTTGCACCAAAATGCATGTCAGAAGACCAGATGTGTGCTTGATGCAGGGGCTTAATGGAGGGCTTCATTCTAAACGCCGTACGTCTGCCGCAGAGACAAATTGGTACAATAACAATGAGCCGATTTACTCCCCAGAAGAAGTTCCACTTCGTAAGTGAAGGTCACGAAACGACGCGCTCCTCTCACTGTGATGAATAATGTGGATAATCGGGCATGATGGAGATCTAAATGGAGGATATCTCATTTGGTGCACGTATTTGTCTTTGTTTTTTTTTCCCCGGTTGCACTTGGACAGAACGTGGCTACGTGGAATTTTGGCCGAACAAATCTCGAAAAGAAATCCCACGTTCGGTGGGTCCCGTTGTGTTTTTAAGAAACTGCGGATTCTAAACTTCGGTGGCTAACGGAACAACATGAAAAGATGTTTTCCAGCTCTGCTGCAGGCCCTTTTTATCAGCCAACCTCTGATCTCAGCCCGTAGAACAGCCCGGAATCAAAGCGATCATAAACTGTGTTTCAATCGCATCACATAACCGACTCTGACATCTTCGGCTGACTCACTGTTTGATGCTGCGAGTTCCTTGTGTTGGCTGTGATTTGCGGCCGTGTGGTTATCCTGACCTGAACTCGGCATTGAGGCTCGGTTTTTAATCAAACGACTCACACACACTGTACTTTACTGTATCATGGGGCAGCGCTAATCTTGACCTAGTTCCATGAGCCCCCTCCTCTGGAAACAAAAAAAACCGCACCACATGACGGTTGGTATTCCGGCGTGAAACTTTTTTTTCTTTTTTTTTTTTGCCTTCTTAAGGGGGGATGATTGATCCCAGAACATGTGATAAATCCCATTTTGGCCCGTTATTGTCATCTTGGGAAGAAACACCATCCATCATAACCAAGTACGACACCCCGAAGAAGGCGGACGGGCCCGTGCAGTTTGGAAAGGCAGTTCATTATTTGCTCCGCAAGCTTCCCATTGCAGTGGACGCAGTATTTATTCTGCTTGTTTATTTTCTTCCTCTGAACCAGTGAGCAGTAAGCTATAGAGTGCAGCAGCCTTTGAACCACAGCCTATCCCATGACTGCAGCCCCGGGTATTAACCCGGAGCCACTGAGAGGCTTAAAAAGCCATCAGCTCATTGTCCAGAGACACAAAACCCCCTTCCTCCAAAATCCCCCCATCCTTCTCTTTCCCTCCTTCCCCCATTTTCTTAAGAAAGCCTTCAGCTGGCCTCTGCCGCCATTCATATTAATCAGTTTTAAGGGTCTAATGAGATAAGTGAGACTTAAGGGGAGTCCCCAAAGTGGCCTAAGCCCTCCAGATAAACAGAGGTGATGAGCGCTACCCACGGTGACATCCTGAGGAGCCTGTTTGTGTGTGTTTCCTCCTGCATAGTCAGCCAAACAGAAGTTTTCAGCGTCTCTAATCTTGCCGCTGATCTCTGGAAGCCAAAATATCACCTTGAGACAATCAGCGCCTGGCCTCATTCAGCGTGGGCCGGCGATGACGGTCTTGATGGTGGTGGTTCAGGGGCCTTCGAAGCGCCAGGCGGACCCGACCCGCATCAGCTCCTTTTAACTCCTAATCCCACCCCCCCCCCAGTTCATGGCCTCTGCCTCTTCCTGCCAGCCAGTATTAAACACATGCCAGTCACTCTCCTCCAGCTCTGGCTGCCATGTTGTCCTCCTTCTTTCTCCTCTCTCTGTTTGAGATGGAGATTCCTCCAGCCGAGCCCCCGGTGGTGTTGTCCTACTGGGCTGTCCCAGTGTGTGTACTCTTGGAATCACGCAGGATGTGTGTTTGTGCGTTACCTAGAGACCTCAACGCTGTAGCTTACACGGGCTCCCAGCAGTTATGGTTGCACTGGTGTGTTTGTAATATACAATATTTATGTGACCATGCAATGGATCAGGTTTGGATTTAAATTTGACTTTCCATGTGTGGGAACAAGAGAGAAAAAACCTCCTGGGGAAAAGGGTGCTTTTTCTTAATTAAAGGCAAATTAGATTTATTGTAACAAAAATTACTTTTTTTTAATGTCAGGTCTGTTTTATTATTTTTATTTTTTTAATGAGAACTTACGAGGCAGTTCCAGGTCCTCAGAGAGTTCGCTTTCACCTGCTGTTCTGTTCTACGGGGCCGCTGGACTCCGCGACCGGAGACATTCCAGCCGGGATTAGCGTGCATGGCGAACGGAAGCGCAAATAAGAGGGAGATTTTTTTTTCCTTTCTTTTTTCCTTGGAACCTTGTATTTGTCCCACATCCTTAAGGACAGAACATCCTTGAAAGGAAAAGATTTAACCCAGTCTAATGAATTTAGCATTTTAGTAAATTTATAATGGTAGGAATTATTTTGTTCAAACTGATCATATTATCTTCACTCAATTTCAAAGGATGAAAGCGTTTCTTTTTTTTTTTCGTTAATGTTTAAAATTCGCCTGACTTTTCATATATTATCAGAAGTTGTGGTGGAGTTGAAGGAGACTGAGCTTATGGGAAAACAGATGCATCATATTTTATGATGGATCTATTGGATTTGGGTGCCTGCTCGTCTGAAATGGGCGGAGTGATTAAATTTTCATTACTGTTTGAAGTTCTGGAGAAATGTAGCACTGGCAAATGTCTGCACGCGAGTCACGAAAGGTGAAAGCCAGATAGCTGTAAAGCTGATGGACGGATGTCTGGCTGAGGAATTCAACAATAAAAAAGAACTCAGCCGTGGCTCCCATGACTGCACACTTCTCTGTGCCACTTTCTTTTCTTTGGGGTTTTGCCATCTTCTGATTTGTAGCTTAATTGCATCTCGTCAGATAGATGTGAGATGCCAGGCCCGTGTCAAACTTTGACTAACATCAGCTTCATCGGTGCTTTAATAATGCAGCGGACGGCCACGCTCTATCTTAGGGATGTAGAGAGCTCCTTACATTAGGGCCAGGTCAGATTGTGTCTGCTGCCGTACATTTGCAGCAGAATCTTCCCGCCTGTATCACTGGTAAGAGGAACACGGCACGAATACGGCTGAATTATTCACACCCATAATCGGCCTTTATGTCCCGCTGCCAGGCCCGGCCCCACTGTTATTCTAGTGCATAATTGATAGTGCTCAGAAGTGGAAAAGTTAGAATAGCAGAAGTAATGCGAAGCGAAAGTGTAGTCGAGGCAGCACAAGAGGGGGAACAGGGGAATTGGTTGAGGAGTGGGGTGGGGGGGTGTATAGAGAGATGGAGCTAGGCCCCTATAGGAGTTTTTACACGGAGCTTGTGATGGCCTTTACGGGGCTTAGGAGCGCCTAGCGCGAGGATTGCGTGTGTAGGCCAGCCAGACTCCTTTCAGGGCTGAGAGTGGGGCGGGGGGGTGGGGTGGGGAGGTGGGAGGGAGCGAGAGGAGTCGGGGGATCCAGAGTAACAAGGTCTGACGCTGAGCTGGCCCAGAATGTGGTCGGTGCCCCCCCCACCCCCCCCCCCCCTTCAAGTTAATACAGGGCTCCTCTTTGGACGGATGTGAGTGTCTGGACGTTTTGAAAACTCGTCTGCGGGTTTTTCTTTGTGGGAGAAATCTAAAGAAACGAACAGTCACGACCCTGGTTTTATTCTTTACTTTTCTCGGGCAGGTAAGCCAGGTCAGGAAATCACAATCATCTGATACAACATGGCCCTGAATATCTACCTCCGGAGCAGGCCAGGGAAGCCATCAGCTCTCCACGTCCAATTGAAAAATTGGTTGAGACGACCACTCTGGGAAATCAGACCTATACTGCATGTTTTACATTACAAATATTTTGAAGCTGTCACTGCATATCTTCATCTTTACCTAATTCCACGCACGATTTGTTCTTACATTATTTGCCGGAGCTGGAAATTTATTTGGTTTGATGGTTCTGTCGGAAATCGTTTCTCTCTTTCTCTCCCGGTTGTCTTTGCGGGCGCTCTGAATGCAATAGAACAACTTTGCATGGAATGTCTGAAAGTCCCAGGTGAAGGTGTTAACACGGCTCCAGGTGGAGTCTATTTAACACCTCCCTGACCCTTGACAAAGCCTTACTAACTGCTGCCTAGCTCTGCCTTTTGTGTTCCATAACAAAGCCCTTTAGCTTCTAATACCAGCACAGCACCGGCGGTGTCGAGAGAAACCTGAGATAAGGTCCACATCAGAGGGTTGGTGGGAACTGTTTAATCCGCTTCTTGAAAACCAAACCAGCACACAACAGGCAGGGATCATGTTTGGCAAAGTGGCTTGCTTTGATGGAAGGATCGGATGGTGTGAGTCGGAGGAGCGGGGATGATGGAAAATAGAGAGGCGGTAGTCTTTTAACCAGAGTGTGAATGAGAATATTTGGAGGATAATGCGGGGAGTTGTACATCGGTGTGTTCACACACGCACAAAGAGTATCGCAGCGGTGTTACATGCTGTTCTGTGTGGCTGTTTCCTGATTTTGCTGATAAATTGAGCATTATCACAACCAATGCTCAGTTACTTCCTGCTTCTTTTTTTTTCAACGTTTATCAAACCGTATTAGCCATGCCTCCTTGCAAATAAATGCGGTCTATTATTTTTCTTATCGTTTTTTATTATCTCTAATGGACTCACATTATTATCCAGGAACGAGCTCCACATATCGACTGTAGTTCTTTAGTAAACACAATGTTTGCAGTTCATAAGAAAGCATCTTTCATCAGCGTTGCTACAGTGTGGCCATAAAGATGGCCAGAGGAAACATTAGCGGGGGTATGTCTCAGAAACACATAAAAAAGAATTTACGAGTGCACTTAGGCCCATACGCCTACCGGAGCCATTCTATAAAGATGCAGACAGAGATCGGAGCAAACTCCCAATTACCCACATTTAAAAGTAATAAACGTGGATCGATATCTGATCTGGGTTCTGTTAATCCTGGCCTCACCTGTTTTTATTTCCTCGACCGCGACAGGCGATTTCAGAAGCGGAAATTCACGCCTGATTTCTTTGTCATGCTCCTGCAGCTCAGTTCGGTCCGGTCCACTGTAGAACGGGAGTCTGCTGTCACTAGTGGGAGTGGATTAAAGCCCCTTTGGTCTCGCTGTGAAGTTAATTGGGGGGGGGCTCTCTTCTTGCCCCGGTGGACTGAGCCTTTATCAGATCTGCATGGCCATGCAGAGCCGACGCTTTCACTTTAATTTTGAGCTCACGATTTATTGCAGTCGGACACGAGCGATTCCGATAAAACCTTTTCTTTGCGACCTTCTCTTGTCTTAAAAACGGCCTTCTCGTCATACTGCTGTACACCTTCCATTATATCTTATTATGGCATCACTAATTGGATTGTACAGCAGTTACATGTGTTATCGCGCTCTGCTACCATTAATTACTCAGCTGCTTATTTTACATAGATTTATGTTCTTCCAGACGGCAGCAGCGCCACAGAAATGTCTTCATGCCTCTGGAAGACTATGGAACTTAACCTTCAGCTGCAGCCGCATGGTATAATTTAAATATCTCCATATAGAAGACTGTCCTCTGGGACCTGTGTGAATACTCTGTGTATGTACTGCATATAGCATCATAGGCAAACATATTAAATGAGTTCAGCAAAGCCCAGTTGAGCCATATGTTTATTTGCTTACACGGTGCATTGGCGAATGACTCATGCTTTTATTTTGCTTGCTGGCTCATCTTATGGATTCATTCACCATTGTTTCATCAATATGTTGTTTTCTCATTAAGTCCACTTCTCGGGCGAATGTATATAAATTTGTCTGTACAAATATTTCACTTCCACAAATCTGGACAGAAGAATAATCCCCCTCCTTCTGTCTCTGTTGTCTCTCTGTCGTTTAATTGTGAATTTTTCCAGTGTTTTATGGCCTAGTAATGATTTTATAGCTGGTTGCTTTATCCTGGCGTCCAAACCTGCAGCCTGGGGGAGATTTAGTGTGTTTGCTGCTGTTGGGTGGCAGGCTCTAATTGGAAGGTCAGGGGGATGTAGCAGCAGCTCACTCACATACATACAGATTTAAAAATTAACCCAAGACACCAGCAGACGCAAGATTTATTCTAGATGGAGAATCTTGTGCAGGCATGTGGACCTTTTAGCAGCAAAAACGGTGCCGGTTGAATAGTGATGTAAATATGAGCAATTTGCATGCAAGTTGGTTACTTTGACACCCAGAAGATTTTTCTTTTTTTTTTTTTTTTTTTTTTTTTCTCCACCCGGCCATGGCGTCTCCTCTGAGAACAGCTGCCTCTGCTCCCGCACGGCATGCCAGAAGTTAACCACACAGCAGGCTTGGCTGAAAGGCTGAGATGTCTGTGAGTGAGTGTGTGTGTGTGTGTGTGTGTGTGTGTGTGTGTGTGTGTAGGTGTGTAGGTGTGTCTGTGTGTGTGTCTGTGTGTGTGTGTGTGTGTGTGTGTGTGTGTGTGTGTGTGTGTGTCTCTGAGAGGCTCCATTTCTGCATCTCGTGCCACATTTTGTGCCTGCCGCCAACCTTTCTCTCACGCTTGCCTGGCTCCGTGTCACTGATGGGCTTTGGGTGTACCGTGGAGGAGGTGGAGGGTGGCGGGCCGCTAGATAAGTGGTCGATGTCTGGCTGACGATGTGGATGGAGGCTCCTGGGTGATGCTTGGCACGCTATGTTTTTAACTCGGGCACACACGGCATGTTTACTGTACATTTACACATTTACAGTGAAGATTTTTACTACAGTGTTGCATGTGTTGTATTCTATTTCTATTGTGTGTGTGTGTGTTTGTGTGTGTGTTTGTGTGTGTGTATGTGTGTGTGTTATTGACCACTGAAGGAAAGGTTGTGCAGACAGGGAGGCAGAATATGCTGACCAGCGTGTCCAGCAGAGAGGTGTGTGGGCTGAGGGTGCAGAGAACATCCACCGCCTGCTTAAATGAGCCGGTGTGGCTCCTGACCAAAACTCCCTCCTTCTGTTTATTTCCAGCTCCGTTCCCACCTCTTTTTTCCGAGAGCAAATTGATTTTTCTTATCCCTTCTTCCCCCTTTTTTTTCCCCTTTTATTTAATACCCCTCTGCTCCTACCACCTGGATCGATGCAATATCTGCATGTGCGCGAGGCTAAAATACGAGCCACAGCGGGGGGTCCGCGAAGGAGGCAGAGCTCCCTTTTCTTCACCTGGTGTCCCCCCCCACCTCACCTCCGCCCTGATTATTTTATCCAATTACATACATCCCCCTCGGTTCCCTCCCAAGTAAGCCGACATATCACGCAGAAAGGTGAGAGAGTTAAGAGGCTGGGAATGCACCCCCCCCCCTTTGTCAGAATCACTCGTAATGAGTGTCCGCCTGCACGTACGTGGCCGTGTTGTGTGTCATACTGTAATGAAATTCATATTGGGGTCAGGACAGTGGGCAGGTGTGCGAGCGCATGTGTGTAGATGCGTGCGCGCACACACACACATACACACACGCCTCCTCTTGGCTGTAACCTTCCCTTTGTTCAGGGGTAAAACGCAGTTGGGCCCTTGTAAACAGGCTCAGCTGCTGAGCGATGCGGCGTCTCCGTCCACGTCCAGCTCATCCGGACTCCGTCACCCTCACTTCTGGGCTCCCGTGCTGGGGTAGCTGTTTCCGTGAGCCCCCCCCCCCACCCCCCACCCCCACCTTTTTGATGACAAATGACCTGTGTCCCTCGCTCAGACACATGGGGGTGGGGTGAGGGAGGGTTTAATAGTGTAAAGTGCTCTGTTATATGGACTGAATTTAAAAAAGGCAGCGGTGGAAGACGGTGGGGGGTGGTGGCGTTTAAAAAAAAAAAAAAAAAAAAAAATGGAGATGGAATGACCCATATCTGTGAGAAATGGACCCTTTGAAGCGACAAGGACTTCATTCACCTCAGGGAGTCACCTGCACTTTGCATTCTCACCATGAGGCGGGCGCACGTTGTTAAAGTATCAGCAGAAAGCCAAATCATTTTCCATGTATTGACGGGTGAGCAGGAGAACATGTGCCTATTTTCAGGCCTTATTTGGATGTACACTCAGGGGGAAGGAAAACTTTGAAAGTGACGTGTTGTCGTTGCTAAGTAATTCAGCGCCATTAGAATCACTGCTGATTGGCGCTGTAATTTCTGCGTATTACCCAGTAACTGACCTGATTGTCACAGGACGGGGCGTCCTAGCGGGGGCCCTGCACAGCTCACAGCTCCTCTTTGTTCCAGTTTTCACCTTCGAGACATCCATTTTTTTTTTCAGGCGAGAAATGGGTAATTCATCCCACATGCTAACCTATTCCTCCCGTTTTCCTCTTCATTTTTCCCCACCTCTGACACACCCATAAGACCCCCCCCACACACACACATACACACACATACCCCTCCTCGGTCCATCAGGGACGGCTGGACGTTGCTGACTCAGCCAGCTGTTAGCATCAGCATCACTGAAAAAAGCCAAGTGCAATAATTAAAGAAGTGTAGTTTGGTTGATCCGAGCTGTATCATGACAGGAGGCGGTTTACACGTCTGAGTGCACCACGCGCACGGACGTGCGTGTGCGAGTGCGCGTGTGCGCGGGCTACTCTTGGTAGACTGGGGATCCGCTGGTTGTTGACGTGTGTGTGAGCACCACTCGGGGTCCTCAGCCCCTGTTGTGTGTGGAGGGGAGGGGGCGCTCTGCACAGATTAGACACCATCTGTTGGCCGGCACTCCACAAACATTCGGGGTTCTTGTGCAACACGTGCACACAAACACAAAACTGTAACACGGATCTTTCTACAGTACCCAGTCTTTTTTTTTTTTTTTTTTTTTTTTTCAGTCACAAAACCACAGACCACCTTCTTCCCTTATTCACTTGTTTTATTTTCTGATATCATTTTACTGATTTAGTTTTGTTTATTTATTGAAAGGATGCCTTTTTTGTCCTCAGTGTTTTACTTCCTTTCTCCATATATATCCTCTTTGTTTCCCTCCTCCCAGCTTTTATTATTAATTTTTTTTTTTTTGAGGAGGGTGTGTCTGCATGTGTGTAGGTGTGTGTGTGTGTGCGCGCGTGTGTGTGTGTTAAAGAGATGCCCCTCCCCACTGGGACTAATCATCTATGAAAGAGGACACATTAATGCAACCACGGCCAACACAGTTTGCTCTGTGTGTGTCGCAGCCTGAGCAGCCCACGATGCCAACATGGTCCACTTTGTTTCACTCAGCACTTCCTCTGAACTCGCTCACCAAATCCTCCCTCAAGGTCACTCATACCAGACTCGGTGTGTGTCAGAGCCCGCGCGCGTGTGTGTGTGTGCAGCTTTCAATTTGGACATTATGAAAAGGCTGCATTCTCTGCAGAAGTCGACGTATTTTCATAACCTGGTTTTGAAATTTGTATAATCCGCAGATCAATTTTTCCAGAAACTGAATCTGATGTATTGGAGGGGGGGTGTACTCATTTGCGTTATGTGTCTTCAGTTTCATACCCACATGTGTTTGGAGATTAGTGTGTTTTGCCCACTTAGTGGTTAGCAACCAGCAGTGTTGAGGAGCCCAAACACTCTTCTCATTGCTTTAACATGCCTAAAGATGCTATGGCATTTTTTTTAAATTGTTTTTCCAGTCTAGAACATTTACCCCATTTAGCTCGCTTTAGCATTCCATGGTTATTTTTCCTTCTGTAAAAAAGTAAGCTGGTTGTGGGAAACTATTGTGACACACACACACACACACACACACTCACACATACACACATCTATATATAACAGTTTCTTCATTCAAATGTGTTTTTTGTTTGGCATGTGGCTGTTTGTCTCAGTGAGGAGACACATTTTATTGCTAGGCAACGGCCACATCAGTATACATCCCCTAATTCCATCCTATTTAATAAACGGGTTAACTGGTGGTTCATTGTTTAAGGAATTTGTTTGGGCTGGGATGCTGTGTAAGCTCAGTCAGCGGTCACGTTGTGTGTGTGTTTCCACCTGAGAATCTGTAATTGAATTACCGGAGACAGGCGTTAAGGCGAGCTAAAAACAGCTGCTGAAATGTCACAACAGACTCGGATGTTGTACCTTTGTCTGCCAGATTTCCTTCTGATTGTGGAAATATGATTCTGAAATCATACTAGCGTGTCACAGACTTGCACGCGTGTGTGTGTGCGTGTGTGTGTTTGTATGTTTGTGTGTGTGTGTGTGTGTTAAAGAAGAAGCAGTGAGGGCCTAATGACGTGATGCTTGTTTCCTTGTTTGGGTCTGTTGTGATGAAGCCGGTGGTGAGAGCTGTAGTTTCTGTGTCAGCATTGTTTGGGTGCGTTCGTTTGTGTGTGAGTGTGTGTGTGTGTGTGTGTGTGTGTCCGTGTCCGGGTGTATGTGTGTGTGTGTATGTGTATGTTTGTGTGTCTGTACGTGTGTGCATTGTGGCATCTTTGTGTTTCATCCTTCCCCCTGGGGTTCAATGCTCTACGGCTATTCTGAAGGTCAGAGATGACACCGTGGGAGAGGGGTCAGTCATCACTGCCACCTTTCCATCTCTCCATCTCTCCTTTCATGTATTCTCATCTCTCTCTTTTGTGGCTTGTGGTATGTGGACTTTATTAAATTTTCCTCTGGGTGGGTGGGTGATGGAGACGACTGGAGGGGAGGGATGAGGGGAGTCATCCCTTTCTTTGACGCTTTCATCTGTTTTTTTTTTTTTTTTTTTTTACCCCGTGTTTTATTCCCTCCAGGGGACCCTGGTCCTGGGGTCCGTGTGGTGAAAAGGCAGCCCAGGTAGCTCTGCTCTCATCGGGCTCCGTGCTTCACACCAGCTCCCTGATTCCTCTGAGGTCAAAGAGATCTATTTTTCTATGAAGACAAGGCTGCAGGCTTCCTGCAGGGCAGACAGGTGAACGCTCGTGCTGCACCCCTCCTCAATCAATAGGTATTAAAAAAATATGCTTTGCAGCAGCAGAATAAGATGCAGCCGGTTGCCTCCCGAATTCTTATTGCAATGAGGCTCCACGCTCTCAACAGCAGCACCTGGCTGTGCCTCTGCATGTCTGTGAGTCCAGAAACCTGCTGTTTACATGTGGTTCCAGGGTAGAAGGGTTTCATTACAGCGCTACAGCTGTTAAACGCTAATAAAGCTTTTATTTATCTACTGTGATGAAACATTCCTTCCTCTGTGGTTGGACTATTGGATTTCTGTTTGTGTGTGTGTGTGCGCGCGTGCATGTGTGTAGGTGTGTGAACAGCAACGACAGGAAGTAGCATTTGGAAGAGCGCAAGCAACATGGCTGAGAACTTCAGATGATATGCGGAGTTAAGGGAAACAATCTCTTTTAATGCTCACTGGCATTCACATTGATAACTCGGCGCGATGAAGAGATTCAACAGTGTTTTCTTTTTTATGTCGTTGGATGTGGCCTCATCTAACGCCTCTTTTTTTTTTTTAATTGGCTTTTTTTTTTTTTTGCGTCCCTTCTTCTGTTGCCACACACAGAAGGCAGCACTGTTGTTTTTATGTCTTCTGCTGTGATGAATCACGCTGGGGTCTGGCCTGGGGGGCTCCCAGGTTCACGCTGTTACAGCCAGGCAATCAAATAAGGAAAGTGGATGATTAAAACGTCCTTTCCCCGGTGCTTTCTGTGCACTGCAGCGAGGGTTGCTTTATTGGTACAGATTATTCACCTCGCTCCCCATGTGCAAAATGAAATTAACCGTTTAGAGAAAATAGGCTCTTTTTTTTAACCAGCAAATGGGGAAAACGGTGCGACATATGCAAACTAAGCCGTTAAGTACGTCACCTGGCGCTGCAGCTGCTTGAAAAAGCCCAGATCCCGATCTCCCCGCCCGCCCCGCCCCCCCTCACCTTGATGATGAACGGCGCCTCCCCCTGACAGGAGTCGTAAGACGGCCAGGCGAGCGTAATGGCGCCCGACGTTCCGGCGTTTTGTATAATGTGCTCTTCATGCAACCGATTGCTAATGCGATCGTGTAAAGGTCAAAAGAACAAATGTTCTTGGTCACGTGCCAAATGGCGCCGGAGCGGTTTGCCCCGCGCACGCCGGTGCTCCGTCAGCCCCAGTAGAGACCGCGGAGGCTCTTGCTCTTGTTTCGACTTAAATTCCACAGCCAACAGTTAACAAGAGGGACACCGCCCCCCCCCTCCTTAATCCATCCTCGCAGTGCATTCACCTCCGTCACCCTCCCGATTGTACCTGACAGTCCTCCTTCTCATCGGCAGAGATGACAGAGTGTTTCTTCTGCGCCTCCGGAGGCTCATCCCTCACAGGCGGATGGCCCGGATCACAGGCTGGAGCAGATATGAGACCAGGGAGGAGATCTGTCACCACTTCCTTTCTACCTGGAACTCATTTTTCTCCTCCCGGAGAGGCGAGTGCGTGACGTCTCTCCGTGGTAAATGTGATGTATTTGCCAAGAGGTTGCTTCGCGGTGGTCAGCGCAGCTCTACAGCGGCGAGCTCCATAATTAGGGCTGATTTAACGAACCACGCTGCTCTGCTCCAGGAGGCAGCGCAGCCTTTTGGTGTATTTTTTAATTAAAAAGTGTATTTTAAATATGCATGGGCGTTTTCTGTTTGCTGTTAATACTTTCGCCTAAAAATGTGAAAGTGACCACGCACAAGCGCGCTGGTGTAATAGTATTAAATCCAGCCACGCTCTGTTTGCGTCCTTATTTCTTCTCTCCGGTCCCCTAATGGGAGGGAAAGCTGGGCAAAATCATTTAACACGACGGCAGTCGATTATGACGCGTCATAGGCGGCGAAGACGGACATTTAGCAGCACTGTATTAGACGGGATTAAGACGATTCCGAGGCAGCGGGGACGACAGCTTCGGCCACACATTTCACAAGGTGTCGTTTAACACAGCTCAGCTGCTCAGCAAAAAATTAATTCACTTGCGACGACTTCTGCTCCCTTCATTTCCTTTATTTATATATTAGATCTCTGTTCCACTGGCCGGACTTCTTCGCATTCATCACCATTTAATGGATTTCCTTCATTCCAGTTTCCCTTTCTTTTTTTTTTTTTTTTTGGCGGAGCCATCAGAAATCCAGTTTCAGAGGGAGATCAGTCTATTCCAGCAGTGTAATTATTGATAAAAGGCAGGGCGCGCTGCTGTTTTTGACACTGGCACTCATCGCTGCTTTCGTCGCAGCAGCTTGCCCGGGAAACCGCGACACGATTCCCTCTCGCTGTCTGTTTACGCGGTTTCCAACAGCTGTGGCCAAAACTGGGCTCCGTGTCAGGACCAGTCACAGCGGCGAGTCACGGATTCGCTGTCGTAAACGTTCCGAAACGGTTGCCCCGAATCGTGCTGAGTCACCTGGAGTTTGGCATGGCGGGGAGAATTATTTTTGTTTTAAGGGAATTGGGCCTGAGAGGGGTGAGCGGGGTTCAGGTTTTAACTTAATCTCTATCCGGTCTGGTGAAGGGAGAAAAAAAAACAAAAAAACAAAACTGCTGAGGTCAGGCGGCGGCTGGAGGTTAGAGGCTCGCTGCAGCAATGGACGCCGCCTGTGCCCTCCACAGCCTGTGTGTGTGTCTAGGGGCATTTTCACCCTTCTACTATATCAGCATGTATTTCCACTGGGGGGGGGTGTGCAGGGTCTCCGGGTGCGTGCTAAGACCATTACATCGGATCGTGATCGCAGACGATTGTGCGAGAAGGTGTTTATGCGTGTCTGCCGAAGGCGCCGACAGGGCTCCCTCGCGGGGGGGGGTTTATTTCCAAATGGACGTGTGAGGACGGGAGTGTTAAGAGTGTGTATGTGTGTATGTGCGCGAGGGTCGAGGGCGGTCCTTCGCTGCGGAGCATAAAATGGTTATTGTAGCATAATCAGCGTGATGACCTGAACCAGAGTTAATATTGAAGAGATTGACCTTTGCTGTTGTAGCGGGAGAATGCCCTCTACCCCCCCTGTGGGTTTATGCTCGCCTTCTCTTACCTCTGCAGGGATTCACACTCACAGACACACAGGTTGTGCATGTGCAGGTCCTATATTCCCCCTGGTATTCTGTAAAGTTTAACAATAAGGGTCAAGCTGCGTAAAGAGCAAAAATCACAAGCCTGTGAGGTGTTCCTGCTGTTGCCAGGGGAAATAGATGACTACTCTCAGAGCGGGCGTCTCACTTGTCTTTCTCTGAACCTTCCCTTTGTCTATATTTGACTCACTCTGACTTCATCTGCTTCTGTAACCCGGCGTGCTCACACCTCTTAAGTCCTCCCAGTAGAATTCGTCCGCGGTCTGCCCGTATCTCTGGGTCTCCGAGGAAACATCTGAGGCGCGGAGCCCCAGGTAGGGTGCCCTACACTTGGCTTGGAGCTGTCTCAGGAGCCCTCGGAGGGATTTGTAAGCTCTGGAGACCGGTAGTAGCTGCGCCAGGACTTCCGCTGAACCACAATGAAATGAAGAGTAAGCAGGGAGCGCGAGGGAAGGGTGGAAAACTGATGAATTAAGTGGTTTTCTTGTGCAGATTTCGACACGTAAACGTTTGTATTTTGTTACAAATCTGCACTACTGGGAGGAAATGTAAAGGCTCTTGGCGCATCTCCCAAAAAACGCCTCCTGCATATAAACCCAGGCCTCCCATTTGTCCGACGGTGTGGGAACAATTGCTCGTGGTGGTTTGGGGGGCCCCGTCTCCCGTGTGCTCCGAGCAGGGATAAGGTGCCGTCCCATGCTAGCAACTAAGTTGGATAATTGAACCCCTCCAGCGTCAGACAGCAGAAGCTTCCTGTGCGCACACATGAGTGCGCTGACAAGCATAATCATGCTCACGCTCAGGCATTCAAACAGGCAGAAATGCAAACAAAACCCTCTCGCGCACTTCTCTGCTCTCTTTGCTTTGATTGAGCCAAAGCGGAAAGCGGGATAGTGGGATCTGCCTGTCACATCATCCTGCGTGCAGGGCGTCTTTCAGGGGCTGAACACGTACACCCGCCAGTCTTTTCTTCTTTGTTAAATAGCCAGGGTGTAAACTCACAGCTCAGCCGGACCACATCACAGTAGGCAGAGTCTGTGCTTCCACCGTGTGACCACGTTGATGGTGGAACTTATCGATAGGCCGCCCTTTACAGAGACTGTGATATCAAACATGCCCGAGCAAAGCTGAAATATACCCTGTTGCTGCTAATCTTTTTCTCTTTGTCACTGAGATCCTGCTGTTTATTTTAATTATCTCCATAAGTATATAATGGACTTGCTGAAAGTGGAAGCTTTTTACCCTCGGTCACCATTTAATGTCAGACAGAAAGGAGAGAAACTGAGGTTTTGAAAAAAAAAAAAAAAAAAACCCTCATATTTAGTATTCAGCGCAGTGTTAAAACTCCTCATGAGAGCTTTCAACCTTTACTCTTGCAAATTGAATTGATTTGTTTTTGAGAGAATCACAAAAAAAAAAAAAAAAATGTCCATTGTAATGCGCTCGAATCTGCAGTTCTGCTCGTGCAGCGACGCCCTCGGTGCTGCTTTATTGCCTTTGCTGGCATCTCCCCGGCTGCGTTATTAAGCCGGCTGTTAGCGCGGGTCAGTCACATCAGTCACTCTCAAATGGCCACAGTCACAATGCACTGTATGCTAATTGTTTGCTGCTCATTATGCTACATCAATCAGAAGTAATTATGACATCGGTTCGGCGGTCGGTGTTGTTTCTGCTAAGGCGGGAGCGCCGGGGAGAGGGGCGGAAAACAAAGAGAGGGAGAGACACTTCAGGAGCACAGCGGATCGTTAATACAGATGACTGCGCTAAAACAGCATGCTTTTTACTTATTTCATCCTCGGGGGAATTCTTGTAATAATCACAGCGCTGTTGTTTTAAGTGAACATATTGTTGTATTGGTTGTGGGGAGCAAACAAACACAGACATTGAAGGTCTGCTCCGTCATTTTTCTCGTTTCCTTGTCGTTTTGGCAGCACATTTCAGAGGGAATGCTGCACATAAAAGCATCTGAGGAGAAGGGAGGAAGGTCAGCCAGCACCAAAGTTCAAATTTGTGTCTTTTTGTCTGTTCCAGGCAGTGCAGGGGGACCTGCATCAATATTTATACTGGAATGTTACACCTAAATCGGTGAAAACACAGCATTGAGTCCGCTGAACCCTCGGTTTCCTACAAAAGAAAACCTCGACATAGAGTTCTTTTCAGACAATAGGGTATTAATCTTGACATAGACTGGACCTTTCGCCAGTGCTGTGTGTTATCCGTCTCCAAATATGGTGGATAGTGTCGGCGGCAGCTGCATTAATCGCCTTTCATGATCGATTACCTCAGGAATTCCCTTTGATGCGCTCCCATCATCCAGTCGAAGCCCTCTTGTTACGCTGAATTATTGTCAGATATTTAGACCAGACATGCTATCAAAATATTATTTCTTCAGTGAGGGAACATTGAAGCTCACGTACACACACACACATTGCCAACTCCTCCCCTACACACAAGCTTGGACTTCTATTTTTGTGAGGACCCTCTAGACACAATACATCCCCCAACATCACAGCTAAATGCCCAACCCTAACCTACATCCAACCTTAATCTTAAAACCAAGTGTTAACCCTCAAACAGACCCTTAACTTTATGAGGCCAGAATGCCCTCCCTTCTCCAAAATGTCCACTTTGCCAATAAAAATGCACATTCCGGTCCTCATTATGGAGCATGCACAAGGACACACACGTTTAAAAACTTCTTGACTGCAGTGTGCGACCTCCTGCTCGTTGCCAAGTTCCTGGGACGGGGGCCCTCTGGCTCGTGAGGCTTTTTAATGGACTCCCAGACAGTCCATTTCCATTGTATATGAAGAACAACTTCACTGAATGCGGCAAATTAATCACATTTGGGTCCGACAGGCTGCCACTTTTTAGTGTGAGCCCCCTTGCTAAGGTGCAGCTAGAAGGACTGGAGGGGTCAGACAAGCACAAAATGGAGGGCTGAGGGAAGAACAGGGGGACCTCTTTAGCAAAGCCCTGGGCTCAAAGAGGAACAAGGCCGTCATTTTGTATTCTAGCATGGCCCCCTTCTTGCTCCTGCTGGCATTTCTGCTGCAGTTGTAGATTGGTCGCAGCAGCGTCACGTCTTTGTGTCTGCATGTCCGTGTACAGAGGCGGAGAGCGTTTCAGTTGTTTTGCGGTGTCAGAGGTCATCTTGTAGTGCCAGCTGGAGGAGAGGCTCGTGATCCAGGCTGGATAGGCAGACGGAGGGATCGGGGAAGGCTGGGGGCCACCGGTGGAGCGCTGGAAACGAGGAGGGGAGTGGGAACGAGGACATACTTTAATGTTTAGTTAATTAGAACATGAGAAATGCTGCCGTGTTGTTCAGTGAGGGGACAAAAAAAAAACCACCCCAGTTTGTTTCAGATTTAAAGGGAAAGGGGGCAGAGCGAGGGTATCGTGGGAAGGAGGAGGGTAAAGAGAGGTGACAGCAGAAATGCATCAAGAGGAGCCCCCTTGGCTCGCTGCGCCCCCTGTTCAGTATGCATCTCCACTGTTGGGATGATAGTGGGGGCAGAAACAGGCCATTGTCCCTCTTGGATCTTCCTCTCCATTGAAAAGCGAGATGGATGGAAGAGAGGAAAAGAAGAAGGCAGGGGACAGAAAGAGGGTCAGGGTCTGAAGATGACCCATGACCCAACCTGACCCACAGACACCCGCCATAACTGGGGCTTTTGTCCAGGGATTCTGGGTTCCTCTACCTCCTCTGTGTAGAAAAAAAAAGGCCCCCCTCCCCCTCTCTTCCCCCTGAAACGCACTCAGATGTGACAAGGTCAGAGTTCAAACACTGTCAGGGGGCCCAGGGCAGTCAAATAGAACTGGGAAGCGACATAGCGGGTGTGTTTTTTTGTGTGTGACCTTGCGTGCGTGTCCGGGTGGGTGCATGTTGATACGTTTGTGTGTGGAGTTGTAAAAATCTGCGGTCATGTGAAGGGAAAAAGGCTCAAAGAAAACGGCTCTCCCAGGATTTCACACCAACGCAAACTAGTGCAGGCTTTAGGTTCTTTCAGCACCTTTTTAGTCCTTCTCCACCTGTGTGTGTGTGTGTGTGTATTTGTGATGTGTGTGATGTGCTTGGATTTCACTTGGCTGCAGGGCCTCATTATCATTTGTTCATTTAGTGGATTGAAGCAGCCAAACGGACTGAAATGTGTTTACCATTCACGAGCCTGGACCACTCCGAATCGGTACGACTTCACCAGTTTTGCACTTTCATGACCCGGGGTGTTGGTGATATCAGCCTCTGTCGCGTCCAAGATAATCAAGAGCCCACATTCACACGTTATTTCTCCGTCCGCAGCCCGCTCCACTCTCCGTTTGGCTTTCATCATTGGTATATCTTCGTTTATATTCATTGGAGAGACCGTACACTGCTGCGAAATCACAGGAGCCTGACTGTTTCCATGTGCTGGGCTTTATTGCCGGTTTCCTGTCGCGCTAATGTGGATTTTATCAACTCAGCATGTGGATATTGACGTTTGAGAGAACAGTAACTGTTCTCCAGTTGAAACTTTCCAACTGAGCCCTTCGAAGAGACGTGGTCGGGGCTTTTTTTTTTTTTTCTTTCGTTTTAGGAGTGTGTTCTTGGATGCACGTAGAATCGGAATCATAATGAAGGCCCCGTCGTCTTCTTTCATACGCACCCTCTCTCTCTCACACACACACACACACCTCAGAATAATATGTGGATAAAATAAATCACCCCAAGATCACATGCAACCGCTGTCAACCCCTTGGCACTGTATCCTCTGGTATAAATGGATTTTCATAGAGCTGGCCAGTGAGTTGAAAACATTTATTAACATTTTCCTCCATATATTTCAGGCTTGCCAAATGAGTGGGTGGTGGTGGAGGAGGAGGGGGGGCATGGATGCAATATACAGGTGGTAAAACTTTCTGACTGATGCCTGCTGACTGGAGTGGAGCATTTAATGCCGCAGCAAGTAGGAGGGAAGTGGGGAGCGAGCAGCAGCTAAATGTGGAAAACATGAGGATGCTGGCAGGGACGCGGGCGGTGGAGCAGTGGGGGATCAACAAAGAGGTAGTTTGACATGGCTCTGTCAAACCAGTGTAATTACTAAACACTCCAAATTACATACCCTCATTTAGCTGTACCCTATCATTTCCCACTATCCACACAGCGCTTTTTTACTCCTCCTCTCTGTCCTGCTCCGTTTTATCCCGTTTTATCCCCGCCGCGCTGCCGTCTCTCTCCCGTCTTTCCTCCGTCCCTCCACCTGGGGCTCCTCTGAGGCGTCCACTCTTATGTTACATCCTTCCAGTCTGAGGAATGGCTTCTCATGAAGACGTGCGTCTGCCTGAGGTTTGTGTGACCGAAAGATAGTGGATAGCCTTGAACAGCATCCAACCATCCTTTACCCTGAAGCACACACGCACACACACACACACACACACACACACACACACACCGGCTATGAGCAGAACAGTTTGAATGGGTGGTGGTGGTTGTCGGGTTTCACCTGCATCACTGTTCTCCGTGTTTGGCCTTGTCTTAAGAGCATTTAAATTAGCCTGCTAACAGCGTGTGAAGCGGTGTTTATGTGAGCACAGGCCGCCATATTTCCGCGGGCAGAGTGGAGACAACCATACATCCAGCAGACTTCAAGGTCGCACACAGCTACATCTGCAGGCTTCTTTTTTGTATACACACACTGCACGCACATAATTGCCTATTCTGGAGTGTCTTTATGTGCACACTGTATGTGGTGAAGGGTGTATGCTCCCATTAATCCCATGTGATTGCCGTGTCGTAATTGTAGCCCAGCGAGCTAGGTTGAATTGGCTCCAAATGCGGTCCAGGCAGACACAAGATGAGGAGGACAGCATCTGCCACAGACTAAATACCAGTTTAAGATGCCTATATCCAGTGTCTCACCCACAGCACACTTGTCGGGTTTCCTGTTTGGCTTCCACTGTGTGCGTTTGTGATTGAGTTTAAACTACTCTCCACGCTGCCCCGCTATCTCGAGTGCCTCATTCGCTTCCAGAAAAGAACGAAGCGCTCAAAGACGCCCCTTGCAAATTTGTGCGAGTGTTTGCGCGACTTTCGAGTCCTCTCGTATAGATCCGGCTGCCCGAGCTCTCCTCGCCATATCTCTGCTGCGGCAGCGCACTGATGATGTCATAAACCCACTCCAGCCCCCCCCCCCTACATCACGGCTGACATTTTCATGGTTGACAATGCTCCGAATGGGCCCAGCCCCCCCCATCAAGGGAAGGATTCCATTACTGCTGTCGTAATTCATAACTCTTTCTGTCACACGTGCACACACGCGCACTTATTTAAAGAAAAGGTAGACTGGCACCTGGCTACACCAGCCAATTAGAGCCCCGCGCCGCTGATCTGATAAGTTGCATGTCAGTCGCAGGAAGCACGTTTGCAGGTTTTTCAGGGTCCAGGAGTGTGTGCTCAGTAGGTCCCCACGGTGATAATCACTGGGCGTAGCCTCAGATTTATTATCCCATCAACGGCCGCGGAAACCATCAGCGGAATGACGCAGATGAGTGGAGAGGTAACAAGATGAAAGACAGTGAGAGCTTCGGCAGAAGTGAGGGAGAAGAACCTGTGATCAATAACAGAAAGTGGTGTCCATTTGGGTAATGGACAGAGAATCATAAGTGATCCGGGTCAGAAGCAGTTTCATTATCTACTCCATCCAGATCTCTTGTGGCTGCGTGGATGTGTTCATGAACACGCAGGTGAGCGCCTCAGCACGTGTGCTGGACGTAAACAGACCGGCAGTGAGTCAGGTCCATTATCTAACTCATCAGCTCCTCCTGTTTTTCCTCAGCTTGGCCGCGTTAAGCGAATTAGAGAGCGAAGGGTGTCGATTAGACGGCCAGCGTGAGAGGCTTGACATGACTTTAAAGAGAGAATTAAGGTGGTGCTGAGCACACGTCCACCAAAATAATAACAGTTTCACCCGCGGACCCGCGGGTCAGATTTAATTACGCGGCTTCGTCTGTCGTGACTTCCTGCACGGAAGCCTGCGTGCTGGAGGAAGAATAGGCTCGTCTCTCGCCATGTTGACTGTGCGGCCTGTTCAGCTGATCTGAGAGCAGCCGTCATTACCTGATCCCACCTACACTTTGAAGTTTATCTGCATTGTGGGGATGCGGGTCTTTTCCTCCTCCTTTCTTCCCTTTCCTTTTCTTATCCTTCCTCTGTCTGTCTGTCTTTTGTCCTTTTGTCCCATTGACACCCCTTACCTTCCCGCTGATTTGTCTTTCTACATTTTCCTCCGTTTTCTCGCCTTAGAGCCAAAAACTGAACCCAAACGGATGAGCTGTCAACACCGCGATCATATGGCGGCTGAAAGCAGAGAATTCACTTTCAGAAGTAAATTTGAGCAATCGGGAGATTAATTAAAGCAGCCAACGCGGTGAAGTCTGCTGATTTGGATTAGGAAAAATGCGTAGTAATGATTTTTCCACCGCAGATACCGTCTCTTTCATCATTCAGATGTTAAATAAAGAGCCGCCTTTTTAAACTGAATTTCAATTGCATGATGACGTGTTTAAACATTATGTGGCTTTAATGGAATTTGAAGCCATACAGCCCACAATAAGCTGTCGTCGACACCAAATCGGCTGAATCACAGCTTTTATATAACAGTTGGATCTATTGGTCTGTTTTCTTAATGATAACTTTATTGTTGTTGTTGGTCCTCTGCTGAGGTCCACAACAGTCTGCTCACTGTTCTGGTTACCTTAGCAAAGAAAGAAAAATAAAAGCCACGGTGTCCCCTGTAATCTGGATTTAGTCTCAGAAATGTTGTGTGTTTATGAACGTACGGATCTGAAGAGCGAGCTGTGAAGTGTTGAAAATGGCCCCCAGAGAGAACAGAGCCGCCATTGTCAAATAAAAACCACTGGGACCGTTTACTTTACGGCGCAGGGTGCAAAAGTGCAACTTCTTTCACACCTCGACTTTAATTGCATGTGTGAGCGTTTATTTTAACAACCAGCTGCGGAATTAAAAAAGTGACAGGTTGATGACCCGTCGTATGATTGTTCGCGCCTCTGAGTGAGCTTTCTGACACAAAGTAGTCAAGCCAGATTGTCAATCGTGGGGAAAATAACCAGAGGGTATTTATAGAAAGGTTGTGTATTTGCTAATGGAGGTTTTCACACTTGCGGGCTGGAAGACTCGTGGTGAGATGCTGAAACTGTTTACGGCACCTCCAGGTACACGAGGAGCCACCTCAGGCGACTGTTTAGACAGGCTGTAGGATAACAACATGTGTGTGTGTGTGTGTTATAGATGAGGTGCATCTGCTTTTAAATGCGCCCCCCCCCCAACCCCATCTTCTAAACTCCACACACACCACACACACTCAGTCTCTCTGTCTGGATGGTTATAAATGGCCGGGTGTGTGGTGCCTCCAAGCTGTCATTAGAAAGCCATTAGGAACATGCGAGGGGAAGACAAAACGAGACTGAACAGAACAGGAGAGGAAACGAGCCGCTCAGATCATCTCGGATCAGCCACACCACATCCTCCTCCTCCTCCTCCTCTTCCTCTTCCCCTCTGCCGTTCTGTTGCCCAGCCGCGTAGCACAGGAGAGGTGCTGGGATAATGGCCGCCACGCCTCCTTTAAACTGCCCCTGGTGCTGCTGTCAGACAGACAGATATACAGGGTGGAGGGGGGGGGCATTGGGCGTCCCGAGGGGTTGATGGATGAGCTTGGAAGTCTAGGGGAGTAAAAGGGTTCATGAAAATGGAAAGAAGATGAAAAATAAAAGAATAACAAGAGTTTTCATTCAAACAGTGTCCCATTGTGCGCCGCAGAATTCAGGAGACCGGAGGAGCAGGGAGAAAAATCCATAGGTTGTTTTCTCCTGCCTACTCTGGAGAGCACAGATGCTGGCAGACGTTTCTGTTAAGTCCTCGATTCATTAACAAGCAAGAAAAGAAAAGAAACATGGTGCTAGAAGTGAGTAAAGGTGGCCGTGCGCCTCCACCAGCTCACTCACTTGTGGTTTTATAACCATGTGTTTGCAGAGCTTTGAGCTGTCGCCCAATGGGTGCGGGAGCGGAATTGCCAGGTTGGACAAAGAGAAGGGGTTTTTTTTGTGCAAACGCATGAAGGGGGTGAAGTTGATCCGTGACATCCGTCATAAAGAGCGTGTGAATTTTCTACGTGTGGCCTTGACGTCCATCATTCCTGCTGAAGTCCTCCCTGCAGTGTTGGCACATTGTGTTCCTGACTCCAGGATGGATGGTCAGACATATTGCCTGTGGATGTTTCCAGTGTTGAGGTACAATAAAGCCTGCTGAAACATGGACCCGGGTCTCCTAGCAACCATGATCCTGTATGCACTTTCTTCCCTTTTTGTTTGATTCTTTTTTCTATTTCTAAAAAGTGGAAAAAACGATTGGAGCACAGTTCAGAAATGGAGGACACTGTATGTGAGGTGTGTTCTGTAGGATGAGGATGAGGGTGTGTAAGAAAACAGAAAAAATGGAGAGGGGAAAAAAAATGGTTTGGCCCAGGAGAGAAGACACACCCTGCTGTGAGAAGGTATTCGTATGTGTCAATGTGTGGACTGAGGCCGAGCAATGGAATGTTGGAATGAAATTTTGGAATGAAGGGACAATGAAAAATGGCTGGGTGGGCGCAGAGAGAGTGAGAAAGGTCGGAAAGAAGAAGGGAATGGTGAAAATGAGAGGCGGAGAGGGGATCAGCCGGCTGGGAACTGGGGCAGAGGCAAGACAGAAAGACAAATTGGAATGAATTCTGAAGTGATTGCTCTCAAACTTTCACCAGATCCAAAGAAAAGCAGCCATCACACCATCGGCCGCATCACGAAGACGACCACAATAACCAGACAGATGTTAGCAAATAAGAGGATAAACAAGAGCGTGTCCAAGAATAGGACTTAAAGATGAAACATGCTGAAAAGAAACCACAAAAGATCAGCGCTGTTAATAGATTTGTTTACAAGTTATTTTCCATAGGGGAATATTTTAAACATGAATGTTTTTTTTATCTTGGAAGAGCCGCAGAAAATGGGATCAGAAGCAGTTGATAACCAGAGAACATTTTGTTTTTCCAAGAAATACAGACGGTCAATTAGACGAAAAATAGTGCCGCTTATAAATAACACTTGATGCCACAAGTCATTGTTTAGGTAGAGATGCGCATGTTGTGCTGATGAAGATAGCAGGCTGCGCTCTGTGCGGGACAGAAGAAGACAGGAAGAGAAGGAAGGAGATCAGAGGAGGGGAGATTAGATCGTATCTCAAAATTGACACGGTGCCACCCTCGCCTTAAGATAATGAGCATCCTCGCCTGCAGATGCGCGCGGAGGGGAACTTTGCAGATGGATTTTTGTGGAAGTCTGCAGGCCTGTACCTATACCTGAGCACGCTTGGGTTTTGAGTAACCACAAGCTGCCTTTTGGAACAGAAATGACAAAAACACACTGTAACAAGCTCCCCAAACCCATTGCTGCCAAGAAGGTTTGCAGTTGTGGCTCTTTTTGTTCCAAGGTAACAGCTAAGCTGCTAGTTTAAGCCATTCCTAGGACCAAAAGCAGGCGTCACATGGGTACACACCAGTCAGGAGTACCAGACGGGTAAGAGTATGTCTCCGTGGGCAGGTGTGTGAGAGCTCCAGGAGACGACTGCAGAGCAACCTGCTCAGCCAACCCTAGGAAACAGACAAAAGAAGACAAAATTTGCCCTAACTGAGAAGTCATGTACTGAGAAATACCGGGTTTTGCTTTTAAATAATGGAAAAGATGTTCACCGCAGAAAAACATACTCATTCTCCACTCGTGGAGCCCACGTTGCTCGTTTAACGTGCGGTTCTTTTTGCATTTTGTGGAGGCATCAGGTACGTGATTCACACAAGGCTGTGACACTTTGCTGCCCCGCTTTGCGTTTGTGGGAGTGAGCACAGCAGGAGCCATATTAAAGAAAAAAAAAGAGAATGAGAGCAAGTGGCATTCCTGTGTAATAGTCAACCTGCCAGCCCGTTCTTGTTTACTGTAAACACCCTCATGCCAATCACCGGCTCCACTTACCTGTCAAGGCTGTGACTCCCAGCCAGCATGTTGCCATGGGCAGGTTGTGGAGAGTTTTTGTTGAAGCTTGCACTCACATGCTGGAGTGTTGGTTGATGCGCACAGCCGGCTCTCACCGGTGTACAGTTGCATGCTCGCTCACCCACACAGACAAGTTTTCCTTTGACTCGCATGCAAATGACCTTTTCCTTGCATCAAGATGGGATGCGTTTGAAACCTCTGTGGTACTTAATGATAGTCTGCCTCCTATGCATCATATAGCAGATGTTCAGCATCTTTTTTTCACCCCCTGCTTTTTACTATTCTTCCCCCAAATGAATTGCCCTTTTGAGAGCCCCTGAGAGTGGTTTTACTTCCATGCATAACATTTGTTGGTGTTATGCACCGCTGGAGCTGTGCTCGAGGTCCAGAGGATGTCCACCTTTTTCAAGTCAAAGTGTGACTTTGGTCCATTTTTGTCATTTTCAGGCCTCGTACTTAAGTGAACTACTCAAGATTTGATCAGATTATCTTTACATATTAGGCTGTTACACAATTTGCAAAAAGTGAAAGGGCACATCTAAGGCTAACATAATATGTAATATAAAATATTTAATCTGCAGTGCTCACTTTTTGGCATTTGCCCACCTCAGCAGGAGCCTTGACCTGAAGCGGTCCCAACAATTTATACTGGAAAACTGAAAAGCTCCGAGAAAACAGAGTCTGAGGAGCAATACGCGCTGCACTCGGTGCCAGCAGCAAGTTCCATGTGTGGCCCTGAGGACCTGCCATGTCTGCCAGGTACTGGACAATCAACCCATCCTCCAGCTGCTCTCCCAGTTCTGTCGTGAGTTCGGATATTGTCAGGGAGCCGATGTGCGGTCTTGGAAGCGTGAGAGAGAGCTTCCTGACAGGCAGACCTCCGATGCTGGAGGGCACAGGAGAAGGGATTTTCGGGCCAGGTGTGTGTACAGATGTGGGCCTTTTCATGGAGGAAAAGCAGGAAGGAGACGGGGAAAGGGAGCAGAAAGACGAGCGTGACAGATCCCTCTCTGAGGCTCTTCAGGCGTGATGCCGGTTGATCCCAGAATGATGATGAGCCGTGATGGATCAACACGGGGGCCCGGCAGCCGCCTGGGGCTGCTCTCGCCAGAACTTGAATGAAGGAAGGTGGAAAGCGCCGGCGGCTGCGAGTCGACACCGAGCCAAGATGGAGAGAGGACACCAGGGGCATTTGTTTGTTTACTTCCTTCCATATGCTGGATGGCGTGCGATGCTACAGCGAGGCGGCCCAATGAGGCATGAGGTGAATGCTCCATCAACTCTCTGAGGACTGGTGGACATTCCTGCCTCGAGTGCAGCATCGACCAGCATTAAACTGGGTCCTTCAGCGGGTTTTGGATGGGAACGAGGCTGCGCAGGCTTTTCATCAGGCCCGTCAACTGGTGCTGCACTTTCAACAGCAGCGAACATTTAAAAAGGGGTCAGCGGGTCTCACAACTTGTCAAGATGCTTTAATTTAGTTAACGCACCTCATGATAATGTCTTTAATCTGGCAGCACATTCTCACCATAGCTATAATTACGCATGTCGACCTGTGCTCAGCACAGAACGTCCTCCAGTGATCACAGTTAGTGTAACCATAACAATGCCCTCTCATTAACAAATGCCCTTCTCTGTGCTTGTTTACACCATATGGAGCAGTTCTGAAGCAGAACACTGAGAAGAAAGCTTTGATTTAGTTTACATCTCGAATAGTTTTTGACCTTCCAGCCGAAGTTTTAATTGTGACTCCGTCGTTGCGGGGAAGGGTCAGAAGGGAGGAGGGGGTTCAGTGCAAGTTGCTCAAGCACCAGACAAGATCTAGCTCCATTCCAACTGTTCTGTTGGAATGTGGGTAGTTAAACAAGTAGATGCAAAGTACATTAAATATCTGCACGGATATGAGTAGGCGCCCGTGTGCTGTGCTGCATGGCTGGATCTTTTGCATGCAGTTACATAAATGGAGCTGGCTGCTTTGAGATTCGCTCAGAGTTTTACTGAGTTTGAGTGAACAAAAACAATTCCAATGCGAAACAGAAATCTTTTATGTGTGGGGAAACTACCCATTTTTATCCCTGAAATTGATTTTCCGACACCACTGCTGATGAATGCAATGCTTTTTTTTTCTTGGCAACCGGCTCTTGAAACTTGGATGGCAAAGTCGGCCACAAACTGAGGCGACACAATCAGCTAGCACTCTGATTGTCATGAGCTCTAATTTAAAAAAAGGAAAATATGAAACACTCAGTGTTCTTTGGTTTTATCACTCCCTCTGAAGGTTCATCCTCCCTGTGTCGCTTTTGTAAACAGGAGCATCGACTTTAGTGTAATCCTTTAAGATCCACAGACATAATTTCAAATCCTGTCAGACTCGGCAAGTTAGCAATCAGCTGCCTCTCTCGCTCTGTTATACATATCAGCTTTGGCTTCATCCGTCTTTACCGGCAATAAGACGACAAAGAAGACACGTCAGGCTCTCCAGAGGTATTCAGTTTTGATTTGGAGCTTTTTAATGACTTTTTGTTCCGTGCTGCTGTTGGTGTCTTCAGCAGTCCGGAGCGATATTGCACGCTGTGATCTGGGGGAGGCCCGGAGAAGAATGAGGGCATTTTAGAGGTCAATCATGGAAACGACGACAATGCGATCAATTAAGGTGGCACCGGTTGGGAAGTGGGCACTGACTGACGGCATTCTCTTCTCAAACGTCCCCATTCTCTTATCTGCGTCTGAGGCACCGGCGAGTCTGACTATTTACACACAAGAGTTTAATGATCAGTAATTTCATTTAGAAAGTGTTTAGATGGGCGGCGTAGTCAGGCGTTCCAATTGGAAGCTCTATCCCCTCAGGTCGGACATACAGGCTCGTGTACGCACACACACTTTGTGACTCTAAATGCGCGCAGAATAAACTACCTCCTAGCTTTAATCTGCCCGTGTAATTATTCCTTTTTTCATTAAATGGGTAAATCAGACTCTAATTATCTTGGCTGTCATTCAGTGGCCAGGCTAGCAGACGCGGTAAACACATATTGGACAGTGAGTGTGTGTGAATGAGAGAGAGACAGAATGCACTCTCCTCTCTGTCCCTTGGGTAAGGTAGAGGTCTCTGGTAATTACCTTTGTTGCACCAGGAAAGAATGCCTGTAGATAACAGCAGGAAGGAAGCCAACAAGAACCAATCAGGTGTTGGACCTCTTGTTAAAGCTTCTCCAGATGTATCAATATGCACAGGAAGGTGCAATTATACTTGAAATACCTGCTGATATGTGCTGAGTACAGGAGCCCAGTTATTACTAGTTACTGAGCACTTGTTGCGGAATGCAATATTCGCTAAACATTTCTGAATGTTTCTCATTTGCTCTGCATTGTTGTACGTATTAGACTGGTGGTCTCCCGTCAAAGGAAACAAAACAGAGGAGAGGTTTTGTGGCATCCACCATGGCTCTTACTGCTAATTGGCCCTCAAGAGACTCAGAAGGAGGCCGCTATTGTTGCTGCTGTCCTGCAGCCGGACCACTTGCCCTCATTCTGCATCTCACCCACAGCGGGGTCACGGTTTGCATAGCTTTGCCCGTTTAAAGGGCAAGGTTTAGCAGGCAGGCTGGTGGGATTCTGAGGCAGCTCCAAGAAGATTTATGTGTGACAGCATCCTCCTCATCTGATTGGATGCAACAGCGCTGTTTGTCCAAATCCCGTTTGAATCAGTTGCATTGATGTCGAACGCCTCAGAAATGACTATCTCCCCCCCACCCCCCGATAACATAAACATAAACTCATCAGGAATTCCAGTCTGGTGCAGCCACGCTAGCCTGCCAAAGTTTCCCGTAGCCAAACCCCGAGTAGAATGTCAATGTCCTTTACTACCGATTCTGATTCAAATCCTAACCCGGGCCCCTGTACCCAGGGGACTCACTACAGGTTTGTTTGGAAGGCTTGTCAAATTTGCTGGATCTATTTGGCTGCTTTTTTTCTGCTTGCTTTTTTTTTGTGTGAAATCCTACCTTCATTTATATTGCAATGAAGGCCTGAATACTGGTTTTTATATGTGGCATACATTCAAACGTGAGTGACACTGGGCTCATATTTTCTCCATGTAGGCACTGTGACAATATCACAGAGTGGATCCAAAGACAGTAGGTGCTAAGTGGATTGCATTTAACATCTAGATTGCCTTTCTGCTTAAAAGGCGTACATTTGTATACATATATGGAGCTGTACTTTAAATTGCAGCATTGAAGTTCTTTCTTTCATTGATTATGGTTGATCATACACATTTCTCCCATTTAAACTCTTGAAATAAAAGTTAAATTCACCACAACCTAAAACATGATGACCGAGTCCTTCTCAATCGCCGTGCCTTTGACATTTCAGGAGTCAGAAACTATCCAGTAAATCACCTCCGCACTATATTCCCAACCGTCAGTCAGTGTCCGAGGCCGGCCTGGGCTCGGTGAACTCACCGGTACCAAGTGATGTACTGCCCGCTTTTTGGTGGGTGACCTTCAACAGGTCACCAATTCATGCATATTACATTTTAATAGATACAATACTTAATGACTTCCAGACTCCCAGGGCATGGAGGAGCTGCCATTGGGAAGGTAGAGGTCAATGCCTTGCCCAAGGACGCGTGCACAGGGGTTGTGGGCCGAACCTTGGGCTCGGCCTCTCCACGGTTATTAATCTTCACAGTTAACATTGATCATCTTATGATAAAAAAAGTAATAATTCGGGGACGTGATTCCTTTTTCATTACACATCAGCTTGGACATCAGCAAGTGGGCCAGTGGGGCCAAAGGTCAAATGAAAGCAGATGAAATGACCTGAGCTACAGAGGTCAAACCCAAGGTTGTCCTTTTCTTTATTGTTTCCTTTTTCAGCTTAAGGAATTCAGACTGTTATTATTCCTTCCCTCAGTACCTGCTTCCCTTTATCTGTGTGTGTGGGTGTGTGTGTGAGAATGTTGTGTTTGCTCAGTACATCGGTTGACCACAATCAGCCTGTCTGCTGATGATTCAGAGCCTCCAGGGATGAATTCTCAAAACACAGAGCACTGTCGCAAACCTCAAAGAATAATTCCATGACTCATTATGTTAAGATATTATATTTAAATGAGGTATGTTCAAAATATGTCTTTTTTTCCCCCATTCTTCAAAGCAGAATCTTCCAGCATATTTGGAGACGGTCTTTTCCATTATGATGTGGAAAGAAACCAGTCAATATAAACATCGTTGGCCTGTTTTATTCAGTATGTGTGTGTGTGTGTGTGTGTGTGCACGTCTGTGCGTGCGTGTGTGTGTGCGTGCTGCCTCATTTTCTGTGATTATTTTCTTTTTAGAGAGAAGAGAACCTCAATTTCTCTTGTAACTTGTTTGATTCCGTGTCTCTCTCAATTTCTCTCCTTTAACTCAGTGTGGGTGTTCCGTCGGTCAGGCCAGCTCGCCACATCTGGCCAGTGTTTGAACCTACACAGTTATTTTGGCAATTAGGCTTAAAACAAATAAGAATACTTTCAGTTTATGCTCCCAGGCCGCCGTATAAAAATACCGTCGCGCGCCCTGGACAACGCACACTGTTTATGTTTGTCATCCATTGTTCATGCCCAATTAGATGCACTGGTGAACGGGTCTGAATCTTCCACCGTGGAAAAAAAAAATCAAAAAAAAATCCCCGGCTTCAGAGAGCAGAGACTGAGCCTCGGAGATGAGCTGAGAGTTTAGTCGATCAGAGCGTGTGGCCTGGTTATCGTGTATGCAGCCCTCAGGAACAGTAAATGTGGGCGCTGTCTGCATCTGTGTGTGTGTGTGTGTGTGTGTGTTGTGCCACATTGCATCATACAGTAAACTTTCATCAGTTTGAGAGTAGCTCATCGATCATGGCAGATTAGCTGACACCTCTCCTACCCACACTGCTCTGCTCTCTGCCCGGAGGCCCTGACTGATAGGTGAGTGGTAGGAAAAAACAAGATGCACTCTCGCCCCGAGAGCAAACAGAAACACAAGGTCTCCCTTTCACACACACACAATCACGCACATTTGATCTCTTCCCTTGCTTCTTTTCTCCTCCCTCAGTTTTTTTTTTCTTTTCTTTTTTTTCCACCCTCCTCCCCTCCTCTGACTTTTCTCAGCCCACTTGTGTTTTGGCTATGTGCGTGTGCGAAATGTGTCTGACTGTCGTTTCTCTACATGATGTCATGAAAAATACCCGCTGGACTCGCTATCAGGTTGATCTGAAACGCTCAGCCTCTCGCCTGCCTGATCAGATAGACACACGGGCTGTCTGCTCAATGCTTGCATCTTGTCAACAGCCGGCTGGATTTTCAGGTAGCAGTAAGCGGCATGCGTGAGCGAAACGGTTATCTGAAGAAGAACAATGGAGGCCTCCATCGGTGTATGGGTATTGACTCACCTGGTATCAAAAACACTGGCCAGACTAAGCTCCACCCCCTGAGCTGTGACCCCACCTACCAGCTCAACAACCCATTTCAACAACATGATTTAAGATTTGGGAACGCCATCGCTGTAGCATTATTTAAAAAAATCATAAATTAATGAAGACATGTTTGACACTTGAAATGAGATCATTTACGAAATTGATTTAGGTCCTCTGAGAAACGACTGTTGCTTTTGGGCTGTTAATAATGTTCACTGCATCCAGCTGCTCACTCTGCTGTTTTTAGTTTTTCTTTTCACCTTTGCGTCAGACCGACTTGGAATCTTTTTTTTTTTAAGCTCAAGAACATGCCAGTATGAGCACATGCACATTTTTAGATATTTAAAAAAAGAAAAGGAAAAGGAATGAAACGGAAGGCGGCGAACGGTGAACAGTGTGAGCGCGTCTAGCCTGTGTGTCACGCGTGTCTCCATAAGATGTTTGCACAACATCAAAAGTCAGATTTCCTCATTAAAGTCTGGAGCACACGCCGACCACTCATCTCGGCAGGAAACCAGATTAAAGGGGAGAGAAATGCCGAGAAATGTGACGGGAGAGATCGAATGTTACGATAATGGGGGCCGCCCGCTAGGCGCGGCGTTGGAAACAAGGCCGAGTGCATTACGCTCTCTGCGAGGAGCGTCGTCGGGCGCCGCTCGAGTCATCTCCTTCTGGAGAACGCCGCCTCGCACTCGGCCCGCTCGCAGGTGCGCGCACCTGTAGGCTGCACACCGCCGCGTTCGTGCTTCCATACACTGGGAATATCAGCTCATGACTCAGCTGAATCCGTCGGACTTGGCGGGGGGGTTGGGGGGTTGGTATGTGTCAACACTATATTTGTGTGCACGCGTGTGTGTTTGTGCATTTTTGCCAGACTGCTCCTTTTCTTGATTAATGGGGCGTGAAAGGATTATGCTGATTCAGTTCATAACTGGGCCACGATGACACAGTCATTACACAGGTGTGTGTGAGTGTGTGTTTGTGCGTGTGTATTTGTTCTTGCATGGCTGTTGTCCACACACAGACAGGTGAATGGAGAGTCACTGAGCAATGAAACTGGTCCTTTTGTCCTCTGTGCCAAAGGCGGACATGGCGGGGAGCTCGTGCTAATCCCCTCCTCTGGCCTTATCTAAACTACACACCCCAGCAAAGGAGAGAGGAGCACGAGGTGTTAGCGCAGAGGGAAAGACAAGAGCAGTGCGTGCGGAAAAGTCAACGGAAGAGGAAGGAGGAGTGGGGTGGAAGGCTGATACCAAATGACAGAAGATATGAGAAAGTTGCGAAAGGAGATAATGAGAGTTTGTGGGGAAACAGGAAATTAAATCAGGCTGGGGTTGGCACCGCCGCGGTGACCTGCTGTGACTCATCGGATATTTGTCGGGGTGGTGTGGATGCCCAAATCTGATCCTGACTTCTGATTTGCAGATCGGAACCCAGGCGCTTGAGTGTGTGGCTCTAGATCGGTTGTGCGTCCGTGTTGGCAAATATTTTTTTTGTTTTGTTTTTCATCTGCCGCCGCGAACCCTCACCTGAAGTGCGACAAAAGCTCATCATGAGCGATGGAGAGAGGTTTTGTTGGTATTTAAGCAGAGCAGACTCATTGCTGCTAGTTTCAAGTGTTTTAGCCTCCCTTGATCAAATCAGCCTCTTGAAAATCACAAGTTTGATCTGATCTGTTGTTAACCTGGGCTGTTGAGCCTCACCATTTTTTTTCCACAGATCAACACTTGTACAGGTCTCACAAAGAGTACACGAGTACACGGAAGACTAACCGATGGCTTCGCTCACACTTAATTAATTGCTAATCTGGAGAAATCTTGTCATCTCCTGGTGCCCAATGATGGAAAATCCCATGTTCATGACTTCAGACCAAACTGGTCTTCATCATCCTTCCTCTGAAGATATGTAATTTGTCACAGCACGTTGGTGCATGTGCATGCATTTATAATCTGTTATTTTATGCTTTATGTACTTGGGGATGCAAGTTAATACGTGTCTGTGCAATTACATACGAGGCAATGAGTTGATTGGCCATATGTCTGCACAAATGAGCTCTTTATTTAATCAGGCCGGTGAACTAAATTGTCATTACTGTCAACATTTAACTGTGGTCCTCCCAGCCAGATGGTGCTCAGTAATATATCACAGCAACGGCCTCTCTCAGATTTCTCATTGCTCATTACACCAAGAATCCAACCCAAGATGAAAAGGTTCCAGTTTTGATGGAGATGATCTTTAAGAGCATATTTGGCTTCTTGTGAAATTCCCCTTCATGGTGATCAGACTTGGTTTACTCATTTAAGCTTCTTTTTTTTCTTTTTTAAACGCAGTGGAACAGTGAAAGTCGTATTTAAAATTGGTTCTCTTTTGTGCCATTAAAGCAATTCTTCAGATGCTTATCAGCGTGAATGCCTTCCCTCTTTGTCTTCTCTCGGGTCAATGTGAAGATATTACAGCATTAATAACCTATTTGGAAAAAGAAATGGAAATTTTAGAAAGACAAAATAAAACACGAGCCACAAAAGATTGGACTTGGAGCTGAAATGTTGTGAACTGAACTGTCGGTTACTCAAGAAATCTGTGTGTTTTCTCAAGTTCATTCTGGCCAACTTTTATTTTCACGAAAAAAACAAAACAAAAACAACACATCTTCAAGTGCAGACCTCCTGAGAAATCGTCATAGAGCTGTCAAACTGCAGCGCACCTCACGCGCTCGTCATCTGTCCACCGTCTCTCCAGGCCGTCAGCGACAGACGCTGTCCTCTGGCCGACACTCAGGCTCCCCATCTCCACCAAGTTTATAGCTATTTCCGTGTCTTTGTGCGCTTTACATGAAATCTTCAAATTCGTCCTTCCTCGCCACCCCAGCCTGCTGCTCCTCAAAAGCATTCATTTCTGGCCAGTCATACTGTAGTTCAGTGTAAAAAAAAACCCAAAAAGAAACATGTGTGGAGACAAAGCTGTAGAACTCCCACACCAGGCCCGGTAGTGAGAACAAATTTCTCTGTCCTTGAGGAGTAGATTACAACGTTTTGGACACATGTGTGGACTGCCAGCAAGCACCGTTTGGTTTTTGTTGCCAAACCTTGTAACAAGTATTGTCATAGCTGATCCCAGTGCCCTTTCTTTGTGACCCAGCAATAGTAACGTGCACCTAGATTTCAACAACACTCAAGAGCAAAGTAGGACCGGCGCTCCAGCAAAGACCTGCATCGTTGATCCCCCAGCCCATTCCTAAACTTTAGATTTTAGCACTCTTTTAGCTTTCGAGTGTCTCGCACTGCCTGGGTGGAGGTTAAGCCTTCAGGTTAATTGTGCCCTGAAGTGGAGCTTCCATGAGGCTGAAGAGGAAATTTTCACACCCTCCTAATTATTTCCAGTTACACCATCGTCTGTCCTTTGTTGTTTTTTGAAGTGACTGTGGGAAAACTGGTGGGCTCCTCCTCACCTTCAACTGATTATGGGCAGACTCGCAGACGCGCTAGCGCTCCTAAGCCCGTGAACGCTTTCAAAATGATGCAGAGTGCTGATTCATTCCTGATGTTTATGTGCTTTGAATCCGAGCCGGGGTGTAAAGTCAACAGCGGCCCATCCGTTCTCTCCTTGATGCCTCCGTCTCCTGTTTCCTCCAACTCGTTTGTCATCCATCCCCCGCTGCCACGAGACGGTCAGGGAGGCAGGGAACAGGAGCAGTGGCTAATAAAAGGGAGGAAGGGAAGCAAGGTATGCACCGCGTCTCACAGTACGTAGCACCTGTGATAGAGGTGGCCTGATGAGAACGCGGGCCGATGGTTTTACTCGGCTGAGCTGAAACCGTTCAGACAGCTCAGGTGGAGCTTTTGATTTTCTGTCACTTGGAATTATGGTGGAAATGTTGGTGAGATCCAGTTGTTGGGTTCACAGGGAAGAGGCGCAAAGAGCGGCTGCGCGCGCTTCTTCGTGCCGATAACACTCCTCTGCACTGTAAAGTGTCTCACTGCGCTGCCAGCGAAAAGCTTTCAAGTTCATTTTTCGAGAATTCTTCTTCCGCGGCGGCCACCTCGCAGCGTTGCTGCGGTCGTGGAGGATGCAGCAGTGCGGCCTGTGGCCGTCCAGGTTTGTGCCCGTGGCGCGCAGGCTCGGGTTAACGGTAGATTTATCTGTTGTCTGTGTGGTCTCCCTCCTCCACCTGTGTGTCTCTGCCGCTCGGCGCTCGCTGTCATTCCACTTCACTTTCTGCCGGTCTTTATTTGCTTTTGTTTTTTTCCCGCCCAGACTTCCCCTCCCTCTTCCTCCTCTCTAATTCTATTCATGAAAGGGGCACACTCCATCATTCTGTCTCCTTATATCTCTGTCTGCCCTTCATTTTCTCCACACCTTTCTGCACCACGGCAAGATGGAGGGAGGGAGGAAGGGAGGGAGAGAGAGAGAGACAGCACAGAGAGGGAGAGATGGACAGATTAGGTGACAGTGATAAGCGATCGATCTCAAGGCCAAACAGCCGAAGGGAGGGCCTCCCCCTCCCCTCCTCTCCGCTGTCCCCTCCCTCTTCCCTCCACTTGTCCACACTCCTCCTCTCTCCTCTGTGCCTCTAACCTTTGTTCCCTTCAGACTGACAAGGGTTCATTAAGGAACCACTTTGTGTGTGTGAGTGCACATAAGTGTGTGCGTCTGCGTACGTACACTTTTGCCTGTCTCCCTTGTTGATAACTCATGAAGGATGCCCCCCCCACCCTCAGGTGCCCCTAAAGAGCTTTTAGTCACTTTTGATTGCGTGCACGCGAACCCGAAAACACACCCCGGCCTCGGGGAGTGGCACCCAGGCATAAATGTTGCACACTGTTGCATTCCCATTGGAACCCACGAGCGTATGGAACAACACCACCACCACCCCCCCCACCCCGTCACGCCCAACTCTCATCAACCGCCCTCGTCGCGTCAGCGCGCTGCCCTAATGAGGTGGTCTATTGATCAAGCGGTGCTCTCTGTGGCCGGACGCCTAAAAGCAGCTCTCCGCCCTCACCGGGCCTTTATGGCCGCTGTTACGGCTTTGCACTGATTACAATAGAAGCACTTAGAATGCTCACACCTGATGTTTTATGCAGGAGTGTGCTCGGCTTCAGGAATGTATACATCTGCAGTGGTTTTCTTTCAATCCTGATTTTGTTGTGCTCGATCATAAATGTGTTTTTAATGTAAATGTGTGTTTAGAGAGCAGTGACGGAAATATTGGCTTAATATGAAAAGTATTTCCCCCGATTCACCCGGTTCTTTGTGCGTGTCTGCGTGTGTGTTTGTGTGTGTGAGTGCGTTTGTGTTTGTGTATATGAAAACATGCTAGAATATAGAATAGTTTGCTCTCCAGTGTGCCAGTTTAATTTAAGTTCAGCCGACTGTGACCGCGAATCATGTGGAAATATGGCCCACAATCTCCACTAAATCCGAGGTTTTCTTTCCTCTAACTGCTCCATCACCTCTGTGCCCGGCATCCTCAGGATATGACAGTATTTCTGGAAACGGTGTCCCCACTGTTTATGATGCCTCTGGTTCAAATATCAACATTTTTCAGGGTGAGGAATGTGTCTTGAGGTCGTTTTGGGGGAGCCGCTCCACGGTTGCTTCCCGCTGTTCACCTGAGGCAGCAGCTTTGAGCGATTGCCAGTCTCTTAGTTCCACAAATGACTTTGCAACAACAACGACAACAAAATGCTTCCCGTGATGTACGCGTCCTTCCTGTAGCTGAACAAACCCCTCTTTCTCTCCCTGCTTCATGCCCTAACTAAATAACCGCACTCAGATTTGAAACGATCTTCTGTGTGACCCTCATCCTCAGCTGCAGACATATGGTTTTTATTCCATCCCGCCCTTCTCTCTCTTCTCACTCTTTATTAATGATATTACTTCGGCTCACAACTATGTTATCCTTTGGAATATTATCTTTTCTTGTCGGGGGGGAGAAAAAAACAGTCTGTCTCAGATCATGCAATCTTTTTCGCCTCTTCCTTATCTTGATCCATCCATCTTGGCTCCCTCCCCAAATATCTGCCTCTTGTCTTTTTCTTGTAAGTGGAAACAAAAAGGTCAGCAGTACTTTAGAGAATCCCCATTTCTTTTTTTCTTCCATCTCAGCGCTGAGAAGAAAAAGGGTCTGCCAAGCAGCTGTTTAATGAAAGTGTAAAAGCTGCAGGTGGGGGCCGGAGCTTTTTTTTTTTTTTTTTTTTTGTTAAATGATTTGTGTTTGAATTGATCCCCAACACTTGTGGGGGCTCTCAGCCATCCCGACTAAACTCCTGAGCTGATGTGTATCTCCTTACACACACTTGAGTAATGCCTCAACTGGGACGTCTCACCCGGGCAACTGTGTGTGTCTGCATGTGTGTTTGCGATGAAGGGGCCCCCGCTGTGCCCTGATGGGGACATCAATACCAGGCGGTTTAGGCTTTCAACACACTTGCATCAGAGTGTGGAGAGAGCGCAGCAGGTGGAGCGTGACGGGCGCAAAGTGGAGCAGAGGCAGAAATGACGGGAGGTCACGATGATTATTCCGTTTTAAGCGTTTCGAGAACATCGAAATGCAGTTTGAATTATCGCAACTTTGAAACTGAACAATAAAACTCCCAGGGCCCAGAACTATCAGCGAATGTAATAATGGAGCATACATGTGCGACATATGCTTCCAGTTTTTTTTTTTTTTTTTTTTAAAAGCCGGGCTGTGTTTCATAAAATGCGAGTGAAATGCTGTTTCACGAGCTGCTGCAGCACGCAGCTGTGGGACTGCGGTGTACTGGATGCCCCGACTGCCAGCTCAGGTCAGAGGATGAGATGAAGGAGACAGCTGGGGAGGAGTGAATGTTCAGGAATGGATGGATGCAAAAGATGGCAGACATTCCCCAACTGGGCTAACTTTAGACCACACATGTCGGTAAACCTCTCAAAAACCTGTCCACGGCGCGTCACACAACCCGACCCCCCCCTTTTTTTTTTTTTTTTTTTTTTTTTTTGTCGCAGTGCTAGCATGTTTTTCTGAGTGTGTGCACTGGAGGCGTTCCTTTGTTTGCTCAAACCGGCGAGAGTTCAAATATTGGCAGGCAGCCGGCCAGATCATTTGCCAGGATACCGAATCTCATGTGTTGTGTTGCAATTTCATACCGTCTTGGCAAGATTATTGTTTCAGTTTCTCCTTCTGCCGAGCAAGTTCAAAAGTTCAGCTACTCGCAGCCAGAAGTGTGAACAGAATGCAGCCTGTGCCCGCCAAGGCGTGACCTTCAGACCTTGTTCCAGGGCCAGAAAACCTTTTTCCCATCTCGCACCACAGGAGAATCTAAACTAGGCCAATTAGTTTGAAGGCAGGTCTGGTTTTGGTTCAGCAAGAATCAATCAGTGTCTCTATTATCAGAGGACTGATTTCAGAACAGCTCTTTTTGGAGGGGAATATATTTTGTGGAAAGATACTGGTGTATTCACGGCTGCACCGGCTTTGCGCGTCTTGTTTTCCACGGTAAATCATCATCAGGTTTGTTTATTTCCCCCCACTCGTGCGTATTCACAGACGGCAGGTTTGACTCTCGTCCACAGGCGCCCACAATAAGGCAGCGTGTTTTCAACTTTAATTGCTTACGGCTTGCACTGCGGGACAGCAGAACAAAGGATCCCTGAGCTTCTTTTAGCTTAACATGTGACATAAAGCTCCGTTAAACTGACAAGACTTCCCGCTCAAGCAGGCTCGGCCAGCTGAAGTGGGCTGAGCTCGGATCAAAGGCAGGAACAAAACCAAATGTTCCCACTTTGCACATTTTGATCCTGTTAAGGTTAACGCTCTTAAAAAAAAAAAAAAGAAAAAAAAAAAGGCTTTCGTGCGTAAGCAGGTGCCCTTCAGGAGAAGAACCCAAAGAAACAGTTTTACCTTGATTGTTTACGAATGTGGAATATAAATCTGCACCATAACGTTCTGTTAAATAAGAATCCCATCGTGCACTGACTGCCTCGGTCGAGCATTTCGTATTGTTTTCAACGCGAGTTCTAATCAGTCTGTCGTTTGATCAGTATTATTGGCTGCGTGCAATAAACACACAGTAAAATATGGCCGTGGCTGCTGTAATTTAAGACTTTCATAACGAGATCAAAGCAAGGGCGGCCGCTGACCGGCCCTGAACCGCACAGTTCAACTTTGAGGGATTTATGTGTGCACATGCATGGGGCTGCATGTGGTGCTCATATGCACGGTTGAAAATCTGCGTGCATGGATGTGCGTTTTCATGTCTGTATTACAGACGGGACCTTTTCTGCCCTCCATAAAGCCGGCAGTGCCCACAATAAGACACACGGACCAACCGCCCGACAGACCACTTAACCCCCCGCCTCGGACCTTGACAGCTTCTCCGTGGGAGGCTGACCCCGAAGGCCCTGAAGCTCCACCCCCGCTAGAGCCGCGCGCGCGCACGCAGACACAAGCGCTCGGTGCACATACAGTACATGCGCACGCATTTACACTGCAGCTGTGAAAAGGCCATGCAGCTATGAGGAATTAGCAGCAGGCTCCATATATCAACCCCCACTCAAACAAACACTGCTGAACCTTTTAGAGTTGCAGCTACTGCTCTGACACCCCCCCCCCCAACCACCCCCCCAAGTGCCTCACTGTCTTACACATGCACGGTAACCCTCAGATGTAAGTGCAACGTCAAGTGTTTCATTAGCGGCATGTTATCGTGGTAAACAAATTATTAAATGAATAAGAAATCCATTTAGTGCTACTTTCAGTTTAAAATCCTTTTGTCTAGACACTCAGATAACAATGTTGTTGCCTCCCACTGACACTCGCTCTAAAGGGCTTCCATCTTCTTCCTGCAGCCATCTGCTCTTAAAACGCCTCTTACAAGCAGCAGATGTTCAGAAAATGACCGCCTCAGCCTCCTCATTGCTCAGTGACGCCGACATCGCACTTCAGCACGGAGCCTCTCCTCAGACTCCAGAGGACACGGTTGTCCGATTGTTTTGACGGCGCTGCATAGTTAGCATTAAATCGTTAATTTCCCGCGTCGTGAACACCAGTGCCTACTTGATTTAAAGAACTGGGCTCAGGGAAAGTCGCATCACTGGGAGCAATCAGGAGGGGAACCAAAGCTAGAAATATGAGACATGGAACGCTGACCAATGGGGAGACCTGTCACTTAACAGGGCAGTGTGTATATATATATATATATATATATATATATATATATATATATATATATATATATATATTCACCTCTTTAAAAGTAGCTTTCTCAGACAGAGCAGATCTATATAGACAAGTGGTGCCTGAGCCTCTCTGGCCTGTAAGATGGTCACCAGCCAAAATATAATCGGATCATAGTCCGATGACCAAAGTCCAATGACCTCAGACGACTCCAGCCTAAATGGGTTTGGAGTGGTGTTATGGTGTTAACACTGTGACATCCTCGCCGTGCTGCATGGCAGCGTATGTCAAAGGTCAGCGCAATTTAGTGGTGAGAGTAGAAGAGCATCAGTGTGACATATTACCATTACCAACATCGAGTGTGTGTGTGTGTGTGTGTGTGTGTGTGTCCTTTTATCACTGCTCTTCCTTCGCATGTTCCTCTAAGTTGCCTTCAATCTTTGGCAGAGTTTTATTTGCGTTTCTTCATTTTCTTTCTTCCCCCGCCTCAGATCTCTCCTGTATTTACTTTTCCATCCATCTCAGCCTGCTTTTTTTTTGTTTTTTGCCGTTTCCCTTCATCATTTCACTCCTCCATCCATCTGCTGATCATTTGTCCTAGGAGACAGCATGCTGGAGGCGGGCTTATGTAGAAACAACACATGAAAAGTGGGCTGCCGTTTTACTGTAGATGCACGACACAGGTGATTTATAAAAACATAAATATCACTTTATTATAGAAAAACATTGCTACCTTTAGGGGGGGTATATTAACTTTTTTTGTGGCAGATTTGGACATTGAATAAAATGTCTTCAAATTCAGCTTATGTCAGCTGCTGCAGGCTAGAAGGTTCCTGAAGGATACATCAGGAACATTAACATTAAAATGTTTTAGCAGCCATATGTGGTCTCAAACCTTTAGAAGTCAGGGTTTTAGAGGTTTCTTTTGGTGCCTTTTGGCCTGTGATTCAGCTGTTGCTGCAGCCTTGCCCACTGTTGCACAATCCTTATGGCAAATAAAGAATCAATTCAGTGTGATTAAGATATAATTAGGAGGCAATAAAAGAAGTATCAGACTAGTTACTTCTGTTAGTGCTTCTCTGGTTGAGGTTCAAATCAAAAGTGCAAGTTATCCTAGAAACTTATTAAAAATAAACAGTAAAACAGCAGAAAGGGATGATTCAAGCCCCTAATTTTAACAACCATTCGTGGTAAGAGACTTCATTAATGGTGGAGAAGCAACAGACCGCCACGGCTCGCAAGTGGAGCCATTAGCAACGACTTACTTCAAATAAACTCCCCATTTGTTCACACTCCTTAACCTAAGAAGTCCTTGTGATGGCTTTGGCGTGACCTCAGCTCCAGCAAGGCCTGGTGGGGGGAGAGCGGTACTGCGGCCAGCACGCGTGGTCCCAGCTCCGTCCCCGTTTGTTTTCCCTGCCACATACATCAGGAAGACATGTTGTACAGCTCACAGCTTTCATCCCTGTTGCTCTGTCGCAGCTGCCAAATGGCTTGTCACATAAAACAATGGCTTATGATTAACAGCAAATACGCCTCCTGCCCCATTATTAATTGACAGTAACTGCTGGCGTATGACCGTGCATAAGCACATGTACGTCTATGGGCATGCACACCCCTGCTCTGGTATTGGTAAACATGTCACAGCGCGCTGTATTTACCAAAGGGATTGAAGTGAGTTTGGGACAGCGATGATTCAGGAGAATGGCCCCAGGCTCTGACAGGATGTTGGGGGGGATGTGTCATTTTTCCCCTGGCTCCCTTGGCGACGAGCAGAGACATAAAGAAAGCCTTTTAGACACACACATTGAGAGATATACAGAGACTCACATGCACAGTGAGCCCTTCTCTTACATGTAGGGCCGACAGATCAGTGTTACACCCCAATAAAGATGGCTGTTTGGCAGCGCAGCGAGGAGATGATCTCAGAGGAAGTGTCTGTCTGCCCTTTTTTTTTTTTTTTTTTAGTTTGTTTCGCCTTCTCTTGACTCGTGCTGTTAATGTGCGCTACATCAAAAACACACCGCGACCCCGCGTTCCCCTTGGCGTGAAGCGTGGAACAAGAACTTGCCTGTCGCTGCATTTAATTCCTCGCCTCCCCGAGGGGCCAAGTCGTCTGCGGGGGAACGGCAGGAGCGAATATCGGTGCCGTCATGGGTGGTGCTGGCTGGCGGGGGAGACCAACAGGAGATACTGAAACTTAACTGTGAGCGATGGAAGGAATTTTGCAGATATGTCCCACTGTCCCCCAGTGCTGACAGTCAGGATATTGTGCTGAGCCGACCACCTGCTCTCAGCCTGCACGACACCCTCCACAAAGCTCCGGCAGATGGACACAATAAAATACCTCCTGACCAGCCGCTGTGCACTCACGGCTTTCCTTTATTTGTATTTATATATATATTAAAAAAAAAACCCAACAGTTATCCACCCACTGCACTGACCCAGCAGCCCCTCCGCCATTCCCCTGAAAGCAATAACATCAACGTGTGATACTCTATAGGCCTGATGTCCCCGTGTCCTCTCCCCGTCTCCGCTTCCAGCGCTGTAAGATTATCGGCCAGTTAGCCAGCGAGGAATGCGCCTGTCAACTGCCGTAACAAGCCGCGCACTCCCATGCTCTTCCTCTGACTCCAGTCCACTCTCCACCCCCCCCCCCACCCCCCAGCCATTGTAGTTTTCCACCGTTTTTTTTCCCTCTCCAAATAACGAAGGAGCCGCAATTGGAAACTCCAACTTCGAGGAGCTCCCGCTCCCGTTTGTTCTATCATTTCTGTCCGAACCGATTGTGCTCTCGAGCGATTCAAATTGCTGGAATCCAGAAACAATCTAAGAACTGTCCAGCCGAACCAATCAGGCCGTGTTTTGCCAACATGGCTGAGTCTGTTTTTCTACAACAGGAGTCGGGCCTGCTCCGTGCTCGGGCTCACAGCCTTTTGTGCACCGCGAGTGTCTCACAAGGTAGTCGTGTCGTTTCTTGCCTTTTTATCCATCGGGCAAAAAAGAGAAATGTTTTCCATCTCCTGTTTCCGAAGCGAAGAGAATTGCTCAAATGGCGGTGTGGTCAGGAATCGAATTACACCATTGGGGGAAAAAACTGCGGAGTGGAAATATTGGGGCGGTTATCTCCTCGCCCGTTCACGAAAGTCCTCAGCCGTCAGTAATGACGGGGCGAATACCTCAGCGGAGAGAAATCCTGTTCCGCCCGCTGTTAGCAGCATGTGATTAGCTGCAACAGAGCCCTGTCCCCACCCCATCCTTCAACCTCTCTCTGCCCCTTTCATCCTGACCTCGGACCAATCATGTGTAATTAGGCAACTGCGCCTTCTATATGGAGACGTGTTTTTTGCGGTGTGTGTTTACGCCGTACGTGTTGAAAAGTCCAGAACAGGCTTCTCGTGTGTGCTCCAGCCTGGGTTCAGGCGCAGGTCACCTCCTCATGGCTAAACGTATTTCACGTCTGGCGCATGATCTACTACCATAGGAACCGGCACAGGCAAAGACAAACACGCGCACACTCTGCTGAATATCAAGGTGTGTTTTCCCCCGTTTTTAGGTTACTGTTATTTGATTTATCAGGCAACGGAACATAGCCTGAGGATATGGAATAGGAAATATATCACATGTATCGCTTTCAACAGCGAAAGGTGCAATAATAAATAATGATAAAAAAAAAAATCTGATCTGGGGTCAAGAAGCGAGACGAGGCCCGAAAACCAAGCTGGCGGAATATTCAGGATGGAGAGAATGGAACCATGGTGGAAGAGGAAAGGTGAGGAGGAGGGCTCTGATGTCCGTGTATCTGTCAGCAGTGATGGATGTCTCTGCAGCTTTAACATTAAACCAGGAACGTTCAACATTCGTGAAAGACTCCATCAATAATACCGCAAATGTTGCTGCTGAAGCTTTGCAGCGACAGCGTTGTCAGGATCCCTCACGCAGATGGACGTTTCACAGGAAGGGGAAAAAAAAAAAATCGATCCAGTGTCCGAGGGCGTCATCGGTTTATAAGAAATTCAGTCATGTAACGCTGTAAGTCTCACCAGGGGCAGCTTCGGTCCAGATTTTATTTAAAATTACATCCTCCTCATTAGCATTTGATGTGCTGTAACAGGTTTGCACCTCCTGGAGCTGAAATGAAGTCTTTAAACTATGAAAATGCTCAACTTCCACAAAGCTAATCAGCTGCCCAACTTTAGCCGTCGTCGGTGTCGGACGCCTCTCGCCTTCTCCGTCTCCCTCTCACACTGGGTGAGGAATCATCAGCTGCCCTGTTTGGGCTCCATTCTGCCTTTAATTCCTCCTGGAAAAGGAAGCACAATCCCCGTGATAAGATAAACAACACTACCTTCCTCACAAGAGAAAAATGTGGAGCATCGACGGCAGAGAACTCCTTTTTGATTACAAACCCGCAGAATCCTCTGCTGTTGCGTAATCTCTGACTCGCCTTGTGGGCCGGAGCTTTGAACTACTGTATTTTATAATATGGCAGCATATTAAACAGTTCCACTTCGATCCAATCTCACCTACCCAGTGAGTTAGAGGACTTGGATCACTCTCTGCCTGTACCTGAGCTCTCACTCCTTCCCTTTTCACTGTCTTGCTCATTGACTGCACTTGTCCTCTTTCTATCTGCAATCACCAGTGCACAGCTGGGAGAAGTGGCTGATGGGAGCTCGGCGAGTGCGGTGTGTGTGCGGGACCCGCGCGCCGTGTTGACGTGGGCCCGTGTGTCAGAGTGTGCGCACAGCGATGGCACTGGGCTGTGTAATTGAAATGGAAATGAGCCAATCAGCAGCCACAGTGGTGTGCCATTTTTACCCCGCATTCGCTTTCCCAGCTCTCCCAAATTCACCCCCTCTGTTTGCCATTGTTTGTGTGTGAACGTCTTTTTCTGTATGCGGGTGTGTGTGCGTGATTTTTCTTTTTTTTTGTTTTTTGTGCTGACGATACCAGGCCCTTCAGTTTCAGCCCTGCGGGCCTGAGGATGTGGCGTGAAAATGTAATCAGTCGGTAATAAAGATTACCTCCCTCTCTCGCACTCAATCACTTACACACCCGTACTATACGGGCCCCCACATTCCGCGTCCAGCTCATTTCCCCGACTTTGTTACATGCCCGACGGCTCAGTGGGAACGCTGTGGTGTAACAAAGATATGTAATTATCGCCACTTGACAATTAGCCTAGCAGCTAACCTCGCTCCTCGCAGCACTTGAACAGATTTTTTTTTTTTTTTTTGGCTTCTGTCTGCGAAGGACGGACAGCGCTGTCGCTCAGAAAGACATTCTTTCGTAAAAGGAGGATATTGTGCTCTGGCTGATTTGAGTGTGGGTTGGGGCGTTTTGGAAGCAGTGGGAGCATCACATCTATCATTGACTGTCCAATCAATGAAGACCTTGTGCTTATATTTCACTTTTCGGATTTCCACCAATGCGCTCAGCCAGGATTTTCATCCCCAAGATTGCTGTTTATGGATGAATGTTGGGTCTTTGCAAGTGGGCTTCTATTTTTTTTTTTTTTTTTTTTGTGGGGGTGTGTTTGTGTGTGCAGAAAGTTCTCAGAGAGGCAGCAGCTGACAGCTTTTTAGTCGATTAAACTCCGCTGACAACATGATAAAATGATGTTCCTGGGGGATGTGGTGATGACTGTACATGCATGTCATCACCTGCATTCAGGTCTGAGGAGTATCTCCTTTTATAATTAAGGCATAGTTGAATGGCTCTGGGCTTTGGACCCTGCCAGGAAAGTTGGCAGTAGCATCTGCATCATTGAGTCTCCTCTTTAGCTACTTCCGTTATTTCTCTACGTTTGGTTCTCACCCTCTGTCACTTCTGGTCGTCTTATAGCACCTGAAGTCAATGATCTGGTAAGACAAACCTCACGTACGTGGAGGTGCATTCTGGGTGTGTGCTTGTGGCCTGTGTGTGTGTGTGTGTGTGTGTGTGTGTGTGTGTGTGTGTGTGTGTGTGTGTGTGCACGTGTGTGCACGCGCATGGCTGGGTGTGTTACAAATGCCTGTTCTGTCCCTTTTTATGTGCGCACTCACCCAAACATCCCCTGCTTCATTTGCAGTCAGGGTCGCGAGCTGCTGTTCTCACTGCTGAGGCAGGCAGAGAAGGGCAGCAGAGACATTACACACACGCACGCACGCATACACACACTCTCTCTCTTACACACACACACACACACACACACACACATCCACCCATTTCTATCTTAGTGGGGACTTTCTACCTATGAAAGTCCCTTACCATACCAACTAACTTTCCAACCCGAACCTAACTTAAACCTAATTCAAATCTAAACCTCAAAACCACATCTTGACCCTCAGTCAGTCCTCTGATGTTGTGGGGCCCAGTAAAATGGCCCCACCTGGCAAGCATGGTCCCACTTAGGTAGTAGAATGAGGACTTTGGTTCTCAATATGTAGTAAATGTGAGGATACATGCACACACACACGCGCGGGTGTGTGACCATTAAGTCAGTGACATTTTAAAACAGTGAAGGAGATGCATTGGCTCTTCCTGGACCTCTGCAGAGGTGTTTTAAATGAGATGTTATAGACGGGCTGCTTCACGGCGGTACGGTAAACACTGTTTTGTTGGCAATTACCCCACACGGGTGAAAATAGATGCCCAAAAAAGAGAGAAGAAGCAACATTTCATTCTGGTTCATGCTCACGTAACATAAATAAAACCAGAAGAGCAGCAGACAAGATCACACAAATGAGAAATGTCTGCAGCTCAATTTGTCGCTTGATTGTTGCATTAATCATTCCATTTAGGCTACATCAACTCACTGACGTGCGCGGGCGCCAACAGCGCGTTTTTTTGCTCAAATTGTTATTTGATCTTGAAAACAAGCGCCCTGGACTGCATTGTGATTGTAATTCTGTGTAATTCGTCTGGACGTTCTGCAGAGTGGAGGCAAAAGCAGCCAAGCAGGATGAGCGTTTCTGGTGCATATACGGCAATTTGATCGCCGAACATCCGCTCTTTCAGAGCCAAAACATCACATTGGAATAACAAGCAGCCCCGTGGAGGAGACTGGGATAGGAATGGGGGGAAAAAAGAATGTAAAGAAACAGAGGAAATGACTCGGACTTCTTATCCCACTGTAAATCTACCAGACAAAAGAAATGAGAAAATGATTGTTATTTAGACTATTAATGGTGCTGCAATCTATCTGCAACTGATTAGTATTGCCTGATAAGACAACACTCCAGGATGTATATTTTTCTTTTTACAGCCCTTTACTGTAGCTATTCTCACATGCTAATTATGCAGCAATCTGTGGTACATGTATGACAGTAGCAACACGATGTTAAAGGGGACAAAAAAGAAGTGATGATTGGTGAGGAAAGGAAAGGTTAATCTGTCAGTGATCGCCGCCACATGCAAGCACAAATCGGTAAACGGATGCACAGGTAATGCCGACAAGTGTGGAAGAAACTTCAGAAGTCATAATGAGAAATACAGGAAGGACGAAAGAATCCGCAGACACGGGCTGCGGGGTGGAGAGGGATACGTGCGGATCCCGCATGTGTTTCCCAGGAAGGACTCCAGATGGCTTCAGCCTGTTGGAGGCTCTGCCCTTTGTGTGTGATATCAAACAGACAGCAGTGGTGCTTTTTAATTAAAAGTTTCACCAAAGCCTCTTGTCGGGGTCGCGCACTTACAGCATTAAAAATCTCGGTTTTTGAACCCGCGCCACCTGCGTTGTGTGTTGGGGGGCCAAATGAGTCAGGGGTGGCAGGTGTATGTGTGTGTGGACTGTGCTAAATTGAGGGCATCCGCGGTGAGTTTACAGGTGGTCATTGTTTTTTTGTAGGGTCTCCTGTGACCCCGTTGGCTGGGGGGGGGGTCATACCATCCTGGATCCACACAGGAAGTCCCACCATAGCAGTAATTACTGTCTAATTTTGGTTGCTGTGGAAATTCCACAGATGAGGGGAGTGTTTTGCCCGAAATTGGTGTGTTTGTGCTGTTGACGAGCTTGTGACATTGTGTGACCTTCATATCTGCCCGTGTGGCTGTCTGTCTTCAGGACATACGTTCTTGGTTTTGTAAGTTTGCTAGCATTCCAATGCCAAATGTTCGTGCCTGTGAGTAAATATCAGCTGCAGTGACAGATTTATAGATGAGCCAGCACACGTATATTTATTGGAGGCAGGAGACGGAGAGCTGGTGATTATAAATTTCCACGCAGCCATGAAGGAGTGCAGAGAGATCAAACCGATGTTCAGAGAAGTGTAGCGGCTGATATCAGCCATTGTTTATACAACACTGTGTCTTTTAGATGTTCTTGGAGGTGCATGTACATCATTCCACATTGTGACAGTTGTACTTGTAATACCACAAATATAACCTTGAGTTGCTTCTTGTCTCTGTTTTGTCAACAGGTTCAAGGGGGACTACCACATTGACGTGTGCATAAACGACTACCTGGACGTCTACTGTCCTCACTATGACGACTCGGTACCTGAGCAGCAGACGGAGCGCTACGTCCTCTACATGGTCAACTACGATGGCTACATCACGTGCGACCACACCTCCAAGGGCTTCAAGCGTTGGGAGTGCAACAGGCCACACTCTCCGAACGGACCGCTCAAGTTTTCAGAGAAGTTCCAGCTCTTCACTCCCTTCTCCCTGGGCTTCGAGTTCAGGCCGGGCAGAGAATACTACTACATCTGTGAGTCAGATTTTCTACTCGGCATAACTGTATCCACTCTGAACACTTGGTGAACATATGTGGGGTTTGTATAGAAGTCAATAATGCACATTAGCCATTACCATAGATTTTGAGGCACTTGTGCAAGTCCAAAAAATCTGACTGTCCAAAAAATCTGACTGTGAGTGTACTTGTTTGACAGTCAAGTTTGCCAAAACCAATTATGAAATAGATGCAAAAACCAGCAATGATGTTGAAAGAAAGCAGTTCATACTCTAAAGTTTCTAGCCTGCCTACTAAGAGTTCACTGCCAACTAACTTGTCCATCAATAGTTTGATAAATATTATAGATAAATAATAAGTTGGATGGTTACCACTACCAAAGAAAGTATAGCTCTTAGCTCAACTACTTTTCTCCTTTCCTTAATTGAGCATTTTCATTAACTCACTAAATCCACATTCTGATCAGATGATGTCTAGAGATGTGTCTAATAGTATGAGAACTTCTCAAAAAAGTAGTTCTTGGACGTGATCTGGTTCTGGAAGTACGAACTGTGAATTCAAAGAGAAGAGAAATATTGAAAATGTCACTTGATATGAATTGCAAAATCGTTGTAAAGTAAAGAGAGTGGTGGACACACACATCCTATCCTTCATCCATGTTTTCATAACTTCAGCCTGAAGGCTTGAGGACGGAATCAGACGGACCCGAACAGACGCGGTCAGGCTCCGGTTTCAGCCGTGCTTTTTCACGCCGCTCTCGTGGCAACCTCTTCCCTAACATGGCAATGGAATCTGAGGGGGAGTCAAAGTGAGACACTTTGAAAGTTATAGCCCACAACTCCTGCTGCACATTACGGTATCCTTCAAAAGGAGCACCCTCCTCTCCACATCACGTTAGGCTCCCACTCAGCTTGTGTTAGCTGTTAAGTTGTCTGTTTCTCGGCATAAGAGCCGAGTTCATCTGAAGTTAAAGCCCCTGGGAAATTAGGTTCCATCAAAGCTAGGTGATAGAATGGAATTGAGTCGAGTTTGTCCTCCCACCACAGACTCTTCCACACACGGGAGACTGAGGAGTCGGCGTGAGCAGGCACAGTCACCGCCGCTCACTCAAAACACATTTGTCACAGGGATACGCTGATCTTATAAAATAGGAAGCACGGCTATGTTCTCATATGGGTGGCATTAGTGCAATATCACGCAGGGTAATGGATTATTTCTTCAGCTGTTGAAGGAAAACTTAATGGATTTATGCACTTTGTGGGCCGAGGTATGAGGAAAACCCATATAAATTCCTTCTCAGTGAGGGGGTGTCAAGTTTGACAGCTAACACCCTCCTGCTAAATGCCGTTGCTTATGCCATATTTATCTGTGTCTCTATGGCATTAACGCAGCTGTAGGTGGCAGTCAAGCCCCGCGGTTCTCGTCATTTCTTCTTCCCGGTGTTGACATTTAAAGAAATAGCTGAAGGGAGCGTTAACGGTGGCTTCTCGTGTTCTCTACGTGTTCTTGATTGACCCAGAGGGTCGGTCACTACTTCAGCGCCCCTGCTGGCGGCGGCAGGGAGCTCTGACTGGTGCGGAGCACAGTGGTTGCAGCTCAGGGCTGAGTTTAGCTGACGTCTGGTTATGTCTCTGTCGCCTACTCCACCCAACAGCAACAATACTTTACCATAATCTCTCATTATTTTTGGTCGGTGGCTATTACAATCCGCAGGTTGTCAGCGTCACGACAACGAGCCTCTGAACCACGAAACGCGTTTATAAATGGCCAAATCTTTCCTTTTGCCTTTAGAGCCAATTTGCATTGAAAGTCGTTATAACGAGATGAGGGAAAAATATGTGTTCGGAGCTGAGATCATTGATGGGGGTTAGCGCACGGTTATACCTCTCATCCACTCCCTCGGGTCTCTTTCTCTAACTTTTTTTTTTCCCACCATTTCTGTTGAGACATGCTCGTCCTAAGGGCCGGATTAAATTACAATGCGACTGACAAGGCAGCCATGGAACACATCCATTTTGCTCGAGCACGCCATATTGGTTTAGTGGCCCGCGGCTTCATTGGCTATTGAATGATTCTAGCGTATAGCCTCTCTGGCTACCGTGGCGGATATTACAGTCATCTACCATGCACTCGTCTGACGTGTGATTTCCCGCTTCCACTGTGTCCAGACAGAATGTCCACAGGAAAAGGGGGAAATTGCTGCCGATGAAGTGGTAGAATCCATCCAGCCTGAGCTGATGGCAGAAAATTAAGAGCGTCTTTCATTACTGTACCTGCCATTCAATCTGTAACAGCTGCTCGGATCTCCGTCATCACCACGAGAGCCGCTGCTGCTCGAGTCTTCAACTTCTTCGACTCCTTCCATCTTAAAGATCTGTTGTAAATTCAGCTTTATAGCGTATTTGGGGAACACATAAATAGGCTTTAAAATTAAATCACAACAGGGATTTTTTATCCTAACCCAATTACTTTATTTTTCAGGGATTACATTTTGGCTTATCACACCATTATTATACATATTCAGGAGTTTGGATTTAGTGAAGCAGTGTTGGCTCAGACCTGATTAACACTTCTTTCATTTCTAATCTCTTTAAAGGAGCAAAACTAGTGTAAATACTCTGATAATCCACGAACAGGCCTGTTTGGCTACACTCGCAATAGCCTGTGGCTGTTTAAGTTGCAGCAAATGATACTTTTATGTGCGCGTGTGAAGCTTGCAGCCACAGTTTATTTGTGAGAGCAGAGTCAAGGCTGCAGTTTGTTGTCTCTTCCGTATTAATATGCAATCGGATGGTGGTTTGGCAAATCATTCAACGCACGGGCACTGAATAAAGATGGTATGGTGAGATCGTTGCTATAGTAACTGAGTTAAGATGATGGAAAATTTAAACAGCGACTGTCGAGAATGTGTCCAGCAACTGTCAGTCAGGACGAGAATAAATGTATCTGTCACTTTCACATTAAGTCTCTTCATAGCCAGTTAGCCATGAGGAGACGGAGGAAGCTCGTCCTTCGACTGCACTGGTAAAAAAAGAAACTGTCAAGGCTGATGGGAATGTGACTGAAAGTTGTTTTCCCAGGTTGATGTCTGAGATATGGACTTCTGCAGACATTCTTATGTGTTATGAATTTGCCGATAATGGCTCCTGTCCTGCGGCGACCCTCGGATGTTTGTCGTGTCTTCGTTAATGTCACGCTGTCTGATGCTGACTTGTTATTCAGGATCAGTTGTTCCAGAGGTCAGGTCCTCCGGGCAGCCTTTTAAAGCGGACAGTACCGTTTTAACTCCAGCAGAGGTCGGACTGCGTTCTAGATCCGTGATATAAAAAGGACTCGGACCATTGGAATAGTTAAACCATTGGTTTTTGTTAGATTAGATATTAGAAGCATAGGGTCACAGTGGAGGTCACAGAGCTCAGAGGGATGCTCTCACCTGAACATTGATAACATGAAAAGCACTTGGAGAGGCCTGACCTCTCGCAAATCCCTTGAGAATCTCCGCAATTAATAATCTTTTTCTTGTCCCATTACCAATATTCCCCGAAAAGGTTTGTTAATATCTGTTCATAACTTTTTGAGTTATTTTGCCAACCAGAAGAATGTCTCCTTGGTGAAATTGGGTTTTGAAAAGGTTTTCTGATGCTTTTGCTTGTGAACAGTGATTTACATTCCTTTTAGTGCATTTATTCAGAAAAAACAAACCTGTATTTTCACATAGAAGCAATGCTGGCCTGATCTTATTTGGAGAGAAAAGGGAAGCTGTAAAATAGTATTTGCGTTGCCAGGAAAATCCCTGTTTCTGTTTTTCCGCCCTGTTTGATTGTAATCGAGAGCAGATTTGTGGTGTATTTGATGCTAATCAGAATGTTAATCAGAGGTGATGTGTTTCTGCTGCTGTTCGCTTTAATCGCTCATTCAAGCCGAGGCCAAAGCTGCACTCAGTCAGGGCAACAAAGTGTTTCTTTACGAGGTGAGGAAAAAAAAATCACAAGACACAATATCGGTTGTAAATGTAAGCAGCTTAGGGAGATAGCACATACTGTATTCAAGCAGTTCAGTGAAATGCTATCTAAGCAGCAGGTGATGGACTGCAGGGAAGAGTTGGTGACAGACAGACAAAGAGATAAGCAGACGGTTGGAGCACTTCTGGGGTCAAAGGTCACGCTGCATTGATGGTTTAAGAGAAACCCCATCTCCCAGAATGCTGTCGCAAGCACATTTTTCTAATATGGAGCCCGTCCACGCGCGTGTTTGAGTGATTTTAATCTGAAAAGGGCAAAAATCCAATATCAGTGGCAGCTCGCTGCACGAGGCGAGTGAGCCCAGTTCCGGAGGTTCTAGATGTGTCGCAAATAGGAAACCACTCGACGTGATCTCGCCGTTTCTGATTGATTTCCAACCTCTCACTGAACATGTGCTCAAATGCAGACATGAGTTTACAGTAAATGTTACAAAGGTGTTTTAATCTGATTAAAAAAAAATGTGTCTTTGAATTTGAATGAATGTGACCACACAAGCAAGCATTCAGAAGCCTTCTCTGGAGCCTCACAGAGGAATATTACTGTCATGGACTCATGCACAGACACAAAGATCAAGAGCATTCAGAACATTGTGATTAATTATAAATCCTCTGATTCCATTTTGGCTTTTAGCCAGATGGAAAAAAGGCATGGCATCAGCACAGTGCATCTACCTCAACCACTTAGAATGCTGACAACAGCTGAGTAGGTCTACCAGAAGAAAAAGTTTCCCTTAGCAACCACATGAGAGAACCGTCCCATCTTGACAAGAGGGCCCGGGGTGATATCTTCAGTTTACACTGCAAGTTAGCAGCCAGGCCACAGCAACCGTACTGGTGATGCTGAGGATATTCCCAGTAGGTATGGGAAGAGTCGTACCTGTCACCCCCACAGGAACATTAGCTTCACCCCCCCCACTCTGCTAAGACACCCGTGTCCCAGCGTGCAGCCTCTGTGTTTTGTCAGAGCCCCGGGAGGTCTGCAAATCATGATAAAGTGCCAGCGCTGTTCCATTTGCGGTACAAATATGGAAACTGCATCTGGACCGTCGTAACACAAGCCCTTCCATTCATTCACATGAAAAATCAGCCCTGTCATCGACAGTCAGAAACGATCCGGCAACACGGTGTAATGTGACAGAGAGCTAGACACCCTCAGACACACGCACGCACTCTCACACAATAGGTGCAAGCATGCATGAGCAGACACGCAGGAAAGCCACACAGAAATCTGGAATGTGTTATTCTAATCCTGATGGATAGACATAGCACCTCCTGTCTCCCCTGCTCACTGCATCAACTCTCGTCTCTACTAATCTCAGTTTTTTTTTTGTTTTTTTTTTAACAGTCTTGCTTACGATAACATCCCATTTCTTTGGCACCGGCGTGGTCCCAGCTTTGTTGATGACATTAAGCAGACACAAACATGCAGGACATCTTCTCATCAGTTACGATTATGAAGAGTTTAACCACTGTCACAAACCTGCCTCGGGTTTGAACAATGGTTGCTCTGTGTCCATGCGCCAGGGCTTATGAATATTACAAACTCAAATTCAGGTATTTCTGCTAAGGGTATAATGGGAAATTATGAAGCAGGGATGTGGGGTGGCTTTAAAAAGTCTTTTACGAAGCAGAGAAGGGTTTTATCCTTGGACTTCTCGCTATAAATCAACCTAAAACACCATTTAAAGTAGTTTATTGTTCTTTCATTTGCTCGTCTTTAGTATTCCTCGGTTGAGATTCTTGTATTTATGGATACAGACGCGCCATCATAAATTCTGCTCCCTTATCATGAGAGGATAAATAATAATATTGTTACATTAAGTGTAGTCCAGAAACATTAGTGTGTCCGATTCATTAATCTTGCTCCTGTTGTCGGGTTATCTGATTTAAACACACACGCGCGCGCACTCGCACACACACAGATACACAGAGCTTGTGTATAACAATTTGTGTTTCATCCATAGTATCCGCTACTTCATACTTCCTCATAGGTAATTATGTTTTTTTATTAATTTTCTATACAGGACAGACATTATGTGAAGGCCTGATTATGAGGATCATTTATTCAAACAGTGTGTGTGTATCTGTGTTTGTGTGTGTGTGTGTGTGTGTGTGTGTGTGTGTGTGTGTGTGTGTGTGTGTGTGCGCAGGGAGCGTCTACGTTGTTCCAGGAGAGGCTATTTAGCAAAGGTTGATGCCTTCTGCAGGGACGATATAGAGCGTCTCTTTCACTGTCTGAGAGCGACGGGAGTGAATGGGCTATTTTGAATTCAAGGATTTCTGTCGTTCGATTGGTTCTGAACTGTTTTTCTTTGACAACCGACTTCGCATTCAAACAGTGAAGGACAAAAGTTAATGAATCCCAGCCGTGATTTGTGAATGCAGAGGCGGGGGGATGAATTCTGGCCACAAACTGTCTAATAAAATGGATGGAGAGATGGTAGAAGTTGGCACAAAAGATCAAGTTGTAGCACTGTCTGGGTTTTTTTTTTTACTTTATTCTGTCTGTCTTGAAAAAAGTCATCAAAAATGAGACGTGTTTTTCGAAAGCTGTTGGAATGACTGTGGATATAATGGGCATTAAGGATCAAGAGATTTGGATTAATATCAGGGATGAAGGTAAATGCATATGCTGATGATTGGGGATAATAGGATTGTTATCATCTGTTTATTTTATATGGCTGTGCATTCGGATTTATGATAAAAACGTATGATAAAATCACCTTTCCTTCTGGGAATGAGGAATAACTCCTCCTGCGATATGATCTCCTGGGTTTAGCTAACAGTAGCCTTGCTTTTAGCATCGCAGGCGTGATTTTGCATCCTCATCCCTGAGCGTTTTATTGAAAGGCGGGGGAAATGTGTTTTTTAGATAACATTGCAGTTGCGCCAAAGCTCCGTTTGCACCATGATTGAAACAATGCAGTGGCGGAGCCGTGCTGAGCCCACCTGTTTGTTCTCCTGTAATTGGATTCTGCTTCCTTCCATTTGCCTTAATGCTGATGCATAATGCCGTGTACAGAGGGGAGCAGCATTACCAGCCAAAGGGACAGGGCCTGGAGGAGTAACCTGACCCCCCCCCCCACCTCCGCCCTCCCTACTTTTGTCTCTGGAACATCTTGTCAGGGACGCTGTCCTTCAAAAGTGCCTCTGGCCCAGACTGGCTGGATTGATGGAGGGGGCTGTGGGTCACACTGATGGGAACTAGAATAGTAGGTGTTGATATCGGGGGCCCTCAGTAGCACGAAATTCAAAGTGAGCCACAGCTCTGGGCGGGGGCGGGGGGGTGAAGAGGTCAGCACGGCCAAAAAAGTGTTGCAAGACTTTGTAAAATGAAAAATAGCATTCACTTTGAATACTTTGGATTTTTTTTTTATTATTATTATTATCTTCACATCTTTGATTTTGGTTGAAATTTCAAATAAAATGTTTTTTGACTTGAGCTCAAGGTGGTTTATTTGACGAAAGGAAATTGGGAGTTGTGAAATACCAATAACAGATGTCGTGATAACGTTTCTACCGATGGTAGCTGCGCACACAACCAGGGCTGGCTCGGAAAAAAAAACAAACTTTTACTGTTTTTTAGAAAACTCCTGTGTTGTCTTTACCTCTGACCCTGTTAAGCGGCGTCTTCTAAAACCATTTATTTTTAAGATTCATTTCGCTCTCAGATGCTAACTACACTTTGGGCAGCCTGTGTCATTTTCATCAGGCCCGTGCATCTCTCACGATCTGCCCCCTTTGCTAAGTGGCTGGCATTGAACGCTGTGACTCAGCCCCGCCCACCACAATGATGGAGATAAGACATCTGGAAACGCCGCCTCTGCGCATGACTGTGCATGTGCAGCCCATTAAAAGAGGAGAGGAGAGGGAAGTGTGGCGGAGCGATGAGTCGGGCGGCACAGATCGCGTGGGCGCTGGTGTGCATACATGACTGAGTGGGTGAACAGCCGCGGTCAGGGTTCATTAGGGTGTCGGCCGCCTCCACGCCAAAATAATAAGCCTCCGCCGCTGATTCTCCCTCCGCTGCCTCATCCCTCTTCCCCTCTACGACTGAGCTGGGAAGCAGGCGTCTGATTTCGCGTCACCTCTTGCGCTCGCTGACACGGAGCGCAGAAACAGATAACAGCTGATGAAGTGACAACATTAAAATGATAACAAGGTGGAGGCGCGACAGGCGCTGACAGCGTGGCGAGAAGTCGAGAAGGCTCCTCGGTGAAATGATGACAAACTGCTGATATCTGGATTAAACGCGACAAAAGCGTGAAAGGAGCCACTTCTCATTCATAATTATTAGTTAATAACACACTTAATGAAGGCTTTAGATAGAGACAGGCGGTGGCTCAGGCTCCATTCTGCCATGTTTTCTTCTACCTCTCTCCATGGAAACTTAGTTTTTAGTCCCTCAAAATGGAAACCATAGCTTTCTGAAATGGAAGGTGATGTGCTCATGAGCACTATGGTTGCAGTCAACACTTAAACATTGAGCTGGCAGATTGGCATCAGTAACAAAGAATACTCCACAACGGTACTTAAGACTCTTAGAAGACTCCTGTGCATGTTGTTGTGTCTAACAAAACACAACTCCCAACTATTGGCCTCGCATTGAAAGTACAACATTTACAATGTCCCTGTGTGAAAGGTGTTCAATTTCAAAACATTTTTGGTTGAACACTTACTTTAAGAGAACAAAAGCAGAAAATACAATACTGTTCCCGGCTTGTCGTTCTCAGGTAAACGGCCTAACAAGAGTTGCAGTGTAAATAAATGCTCGAAGGAGCCAAAACGGCTCAAAAGTCTAACTTAATTATGACGAAGGCGAGTCAGCCGCGCTGTGATGAATGTATACGGTCGTACTGAGACGCCAGCGGGGAGGGGGATGCAGCTGGGGGAGGGCGGCTCTGCGGCAGTTGGTTAAAGGGTCACCAGAGAGGAGTTGACAGATCCCAGAAGGTAGCCTCTGGAAATGCTCGGCCTCATTGCATCAGCTGTGGAATGATCCACAGAACGCATCAAATGATGCCCAGAAGACATCTTATCAGACGATATGGTCTCCCCGGTGCTCAGAGGCCGTTTACAGCAGCGTATATAACACAATAGAGGGCCCAGGCCTGCCTTTGAGATTGGATCTATGGAAACACAAGAGCACATATTTTCCTCTGCTACAGTTTCCTGCCATGATGAATACTCGCTGCACGCTCCCACCAAACTTTAACTGACATGTATTTGACCCCCATCCAGGAGATAGCACCTGGTGCCTCACCACAGCACCATTAGTGGTCAGCCACACACACACACACACACACACACAGAAACACACACACTCTTCATGAGATATTTTTAGGGCATACAAGACGGCCTCCGTGGCAGCTAGCGCTCAGAGATTCACACCCCATGGGCTCCACAGGAAAGGATCTATTTCCCCGACAGCAACAGCAGGCCGTGCAGGGTGGCATCAGATGCCCCTTCTCAACGGGAAAGGGCACACATGCCCAGACATACAAAAGCTATTAGTGCGCCATGATTACTTCCTGTTTCGCCAGAGCTGAAATGACGCAAATATCTTGATCCGCACTAAGCTACAGCCGCCAGTCGTAGAATCTAAAATGTTGCAATTAAATTAAGAGCAAAGCGGCCAAGGTTAGCTCGCACATCTGTAAACACTTTCTGGATATAATTTCACAAGAACTGTGGCTCACCCTACACAATCCACTTAAGTCCCAACAGTAACTATTTTCTTTTGGATAAACCACCTCATGTTGAAGTGTCATCCTGGTGAATATACGGAGGTTTATATATTGTATATGCATTAGAAGGCTTGTTTACTGGTGTCAAATGTCTAATAATAAAGCAACACTATCTGTCTTTCTTTCAGCCTCCACCGTTGCCGAGAACGGGAGAAAAGTGTGCCTGAAGCTCAAAGTTTTCGTCCGACCATCAAGTAAGTGTTTGTGTGCAACAGAGTGCTTTGAAATAGATATTGTTAAAATACCAAAGACTTAAAAAAAATCCCAAAAAGAAAGTTTAGGGCAAGTTTGTGTGGTTACCTCATATCCTCTTCTTATACTTCATTTCATTTCTCACTAAAAAGCTCTTTATTTATTACTGATGAAGATGGAAATGAGATGAAGGGAAAAGTCAGGGTCACTTCATCTGAATGTTGCCATGAGCTTTGTTGCTCAGCATGTGTTAGGTTCAAGTCTGTGGGTGGGGGGGTGGGCTTCAAATGTCACTAACCTATTTGGAAGAAACCTCTAATGATCTCTCATCTCCCTATTCTCTGTTGTAGACAGCTGTGTGAAAACTATAGGCGTACATGAGCGCGTTTTTGACGTAAACGACAAAGTAGACAATACGTTAGAACCACGAGGTTAGTATGGCTTCCTGCTTTTTATGATTGTCTTCTGATCTCTGCTGTGCATTTGCATGTGTGTCCCTTGGTTCTGTGCCCTCATTATGCCCTCATATATGTTCTTGCCTACCCTCTGTATCGGAGGCTAATGTGGATCGTTCGGGATCCTATAGATGCATCTTCTCGGCTAATCTAATGTTCTATACCTTTCCGCACACATGTTCCTGCCATTAGCATGCTGCGCTTCATGGCTCTGGCTTAGTGAAATATTCATGTGGAGGATCAGTGTGCGTGATTTTTAATGACTTATTGTCAGCAATCAAACATGAACGTGCTTTTTATTGTGCAAAATGACCGTAGAATACTAATCACTGCTTCAGATATTATATTAATATTGATGTGGGTCCTCCTCTGCTGCAGGATGTTGGTGGACCAATTTCTCCAACAGCCTGGGAAAAATGACTTTATTCTTCATTAATTTCACTCACACAACTACAGTCTTTTGCTCTTTGCAGTGCAAATGTGCAGTTGTTTTTTTATATATAATCGGGCTGGGGAGGGGGGTCAGGCAATCTGTGTTCTCACCACTTGAGACCACCAAATCACACACACTGGAACTTCAAAACATCTGATCCAGGATGTAGTGATCAATGCATAACATCAGGATATTTTCTTTATGTTTATGACTTAATTTTATTTTTGTATTTCATTTCGTTCTTACATTCTAATAAAACTCATAATCAGGAACAACCATAAGACAGTTCCTGATCCGGTGCGTCATTGCAGAACCTTAAAATAGGTTGTTGCTACTTCATACTGCCCTCTCCGCCTGCCTGATTTTCTCTGTGCAAGTGTGCCCGTACCTTCTCCATCCTGTCTGTGTGTTTGATGAGTGCATCTCACCTTGCATGCTACTTTTGGCTCATCCCCCATTAGACTCTCCAAAGGAGGGATATTCAACATTCATCCATCAAATGCGCACGCACGCACGCACGCTTCTCCAGCTTTTCCATACATCGTGTTCCTTTCTCTCTGTGTGCATCCTTTATTTTGCTGTGCATGGTTCAGCTAATCTCCCATGGTGCAACAGGCACGTGGCTCCTCACAGATAGCCTGTCAAACCCAAAGCACCTCATCTGGGCCATTCTCTAAATTAGCTCTGACTTTAAAGTGTGACACAGCAACCGAAGTTCATATGGCAACTCAGAATTTTACATTTGACACTCACGATGTCAAACGTCCCAGTTCTGACCCAGAAACACACGAGGATTCATGATTGAATTGCTTTGCTGTTGTCTGTCTGCGGAAGAAGGAGCCGTCTGTGTTCTGCTTGATGACTCACCATCACCTTTTTCTACCCTTCAGACGACACCAGCCACGAACCGGCTGAGCCCTCCCGAAGTGACGAAACAAACGCTGCGCCGCAGCTGCAGAACACAAGTCCCTTCCTGGCTCTGCTGCTGGTCTGCCTATCGTCATTCTTAACTTTATAGCGCCTCCCTCTATCCCGGAGGGCACTTACACCCAACGTGGCCTGAATCTGCCCAGGGCTGCAGGGAAGGGGGTGGGATCGGAGTGGACTGTGTTCGCTGGAAGGGGCATCAGAGCAGGCTTCTTAAGGAACCCTGTGTTTGTTTGGTTTTATTCCCCCCCGAATTATATTTAAGTGTTCTTTCTCTGTCTGTGAACGAAAACACTTGGAAGTGGGAGAGACAGTTCCCCTCTTAAACCTTTAACAATGATGCCAAATCCTGTTTTTTTTTTCTTCTTTCTTTTGAGTTAGTAATTCTTATTTTTCCGTGACTTTTATTTTGTGACATCATGATTATGTCATCGCAGCACTGATGTTTACTGCCAAATGCATCCACACTTAGAAAGGTCAAAGGTAGTTTGGTTTTAGTCGCCTACAGTAGAAAATGGCTGTAAGGAAATATTTTGATCTAGTTCTGTTCAACTTTCTTTTATGGTAAAAGGTGAAGAAGAGGGGGGGGAAAGTATCTGTTTAGCCGAGGGCAAACCCAAAAACCCCAGCAATGAGAAATGTGCTCACGGAATGCACCTTAGCCCGTTGATCCAGACTGTCCTGGTTTGAAGATAGCATCCTATTCCCTCCTTAATACAATGTGTTTGTATAGGTGGTGATGCTTTAGAATAAGTGTAAAAACCCATGGAAATGTTTTCTTATCCTGCTGTGTAGATAAATGAAACACCTTGCGAGGTATTTGAGGCACCCTGGTCCACAAAACGGCCAAATTGAAACTTTCTCTCCAGGCACATTGTGTGGCGGCTATTAAAGTCGAGGATCGATATCTTCTGAAAGTAGATCATGCAATTTCACGGCAGCAGTCACTCTCATTTTACACGGAGTTTACTGAGCTCGGCAGCGACCGGGTATTAGTCAATATTAATACTCCTATAAACCATTTACATCCTACACTTTTTTTTCTGGGCTTCTTTGGCGTTCGGCTCACGCTGATTCTCACATCAGGTGCTGGAACCAATGTTCCAATTAGTTGATAACACGTAGCAAAACGACGTAGAAGCTATTCATTTAGTTCAAGGCGACGCATACTGTAGTTTTACTTAGTTCCCCATGTTTGTCAGCACTAACTTTCAAATAGAGTCACTCGTTGCACATGGCACGTTAGCATAATAGAGACAATTGTGGCTTTTCTGCTTTGCTTTTTGAGGAGCTGCAGACAGACGACCCTTGTAGGAGAGATCAGCAGAGAATCTGTTTGGAAAACACAGAAAATAGGTAACGGAGAAAAACAGAAGCAACCCACCCACAGCTCCCACTGTTACTGGTTTAAGTGACTCTTTAATGAGGTTCAAAATGACAGGCATGTGGACCCCATGTTGTGGCGAGAGGAGTTATTTCTGGTATTAAAAATAGATAGTGGTAGGCTTGGAGGGGGTGAAGGAGGTGTAGATTTTCCACCACGGGGGGTTTTAAAGCACCCGTGACCTTGCAATTCGAGTGAGTCGGTAAGTGAAAGAGATGAAGCGAATTAGAGCGTCTGAGAGAGGCATGCACATGCGAGGACAGGCAGGCGGAACACACATGGGTGGAGGCCACAGGTAGTGTGACTTGAGTGCCTATCACAGCTGAGAAATAACGCAGCCAAACAGTCACGTAATAGAGCTCGAAAACAGCACCAGCTTTTTTTTTTTCCCCCAGTTCATGTCATGTTTTTATGGTTTTCTCCTCTGCTTTGCCCGGTTTTTTCCGTACTCCGGCAACAGTGCTATTACTGTGAAAATAGCATCAGCTACTGGGGGAGATGAGACCATTTAATGACCCGATAATTTTCAGGGGAGCGTCGCAGGGAACAGGCAACACGTGTGATTCAAAATTGATGCTTGTCAGCAGCTCAACACCAGACTTTTATAAGAAACCAGCTTGTACTCTATCATAGTTACCGATACAAACGCTGTTACAACCACGGTTTATTCTGTACGCACGTTAACCTGGGAAATGAGGATCATCTTATAAACTGGATACTGTGTATCCTGAGGTAGTCACCATACAACATGTAGTGTCAGGTTAAGCGTCTGTTTTGTACCTTTCTGGAGGACAAAAGAAAAAAAAAGAGACATCATTGTTAAAACTGTATAATTATTATTGTTCTGATGAAAATCACGATTATTATCATTAGGAGAACTTCTTGATGTAAATAGTGTTTGATATTAAAGTATTAATTTGGTTCTTATGTATTTTCTAAAAAAAAAAAAAAAAAGATTATGGTATTATCTCTGGGTTTTGCGGAGTGTGTACTGTCCTCAATCGATGCGTTGTGCGATTTGATCCTCAATGCCTGATGAACCTTTGAGCTAATATATAGGGGAAACCTGTACGCTAGTGTACAGTAGGCTGTACTTTAGGCATACCAGTGGCTCACCCGTTACATGTTTCAAACCAGTCGTCACACATCGCCATCTCCTCACCTGCTACACGGATCCTACCCTGGAAGGAACTCTCCGGACGGTCTCGGACAGCTCCGAGAGCTGCCACCAATGGACAGTTTGCTTTGCAATGGAAGGATCTCCGCAGTTTCATTATACGGCATGCGCATGAACTTGAAAACATGTAAGAAAAAAAAAAAAGAAAAAAAAAAGTTTTAAAAATACATTTGAAAAGGCTTGTTTTCTGCTCTTGTGTTGTTTTGGATCATTTTCATTCTGTGTGGGTTTTTTTGTTTTCTTGCATCTCCATTTTAATGATGTCATGAAAACTCATCATGACGGATGACAAATGTACATAACATGAATCATTGTTGTGAAGTTACAACGTAGAGGGAGGGGCTCAGCTCTTTTGTAGTACAGATGAAATGGGTTTTATTTCCTCTCCCAAAACAGACTTTTTCATCCCATGTAGTCCTAGTCTGTCTTTTCTAACCAGTCAACTTCCTTGTGCTCTCCTGTACGATGATCGTGTGGAAAAAAAAAAAAAGTTTGAGTTTGTATCTTTTTCGCCATTGCCGCTGCGAATGGGACTGAAGAGTGTTTCCCATGCCTTAGCCCTTCACCCTCAGCCTTGGCAGCACAGTACTGTCCCAGAGACTCTTTCTGCCATCGTGCTTTTACACAGAAAGGCTGCTGGTGTCCACAAGAATACAGCAGGGGCCCTTTGCTTCTTCCTTTGTTAACCACTCTGAATTGGTAGCCATCGGTCCTGGGCACAGGTCGTGGATTAGCGTGACCCCCTTCCCACCTAAATCCTGAACTTGATTGTTATCGGGGGTTAAAGCGTATCATCGATCCAGTTCCTGTGCACCCTGGGCCAAAGCTTCTCTCTTCATCACCCACCCCACCCCTTTTATTGCCTCCTGTTCATTTTGTGCACCTGTCCTGTCCCATTTTTCTTGTACTTATATAACCTTCCACCACGTTCCTGTCCCTTACAGGCTCTCACTTTGCCATCAGCGGGAAATCTTTCCAATCTGCTCTTTTACAGTATATGAAAAAAAAAAAAAAAGTTGTCTGTATTTGTATATACACGTGTCTGAGCTACTATGAGTACTACAATAAAACAAATACGTCGCTTTCAAAGCTGTGGCCCTTTCTTATGACGAGCATCCCCGGAGCTGGAGAAGTTGATGCACTGATGATACAGCATCAGCTTCCACCTGGTGGTCATCGGGATATTTAGCACAAGAGACCACGAAAACAAGTCTGAGGCGCAGGAAGAAGCTGCAGGGGCTGTAGTTCAACTTGTAGAGTGATTATTGACAAAGCCAGATAAATGAGGTGCTGTACTAAAGTGAACTCAACTGTACAGTTTGTGTCTTACTGATGGACAAAAGCCTTAATCGACCTTCCGATCAATAGTGGACCACTGTCCGCTACCACCTGGACCCACGCTTTCTGTCCATGTTTACACTACAATGAACAACACACCCTAATGCTGACTAAAAGGAACACCGTCAGGATCAGAATAAGACCTTAACCCCCCCTCCTGCTTCCGCCTGGCACTAATGAGGACACCTAATAACCTTCTGCTGGACCCCATTAGCACCATTTAGCTTCACCCTCCATTATCTCTGGTAATTAGACAGAGAGCCAAGCAAGCCCTGAAGAGCAGAGGGGGGGGTGGGGGGGCTCCCGATAAGCCAACTGCAGTGATGTTATAAAAATGAGTCAAATTGACCGAAGAAATACAAACTTGGCGATTAGTATGTGAGGTACGTAACGCTTCTGTTTGAGTCATAATTTGCAGAGTAAGTATGAAATCAGCACTGCAGGGGGCCTCTGAAGGGGGGGAAAAAATGGCTTTTGTATGCTTGAAAAGAATGACACCATGACACCCAAGAAGAAGGAATCTCATCCTTCCAAAAGCCGGTGCTTTAACACATCAGAATGCTTTATGCATGATCACGCTTGACGTGATGAGCCAATTAGTGTCAAGTTGTTCTTGCCAGCGTTATTACGGAAGACTCTGGAGATGCAGGTGTGAAGGCCAACCAAGACGAATCGCCGCGCTTGATCATTAAGTCTCTGGTAATGATAGCTTTACACGAAGATGTGTCCCAGATGTGCCATTAAGCAGCAAACGTAACTGCAGATTGCGACCAGCAGCCGAGCGACGGGAGCGGCGACACCACGTCTCGGAACGCACGCGTCATTGATTCAAAGGCTCCGTCTCTCCGTGTAGCTTACAGGTACAAGTTTTATCTTGACGACTGACAGTCCTGAAGAGACCACTCCAGCTGACTGTTCCTGACAGCACCCTCCCCGAGTCAGGGTGATGCGTTTCCATGTGAACAATCCGTGTGATTGACAGCTGGAATGATGTCTTCAGCTGATCGCTCCCGGGGTGGGGAAAGGTCGCAAACCTCCCAATTATGTTTCCCCTCTTTATGAATTGATATTATTTTTAGGGGGAAGGGATATTTTCAAATGCCCCAGAGGCGTATCAAGGCAGTCAAGCCCATGTTAATGGAGGGGGAGATGACTGGCGGGTGCTAGCACCAACAACCGATAAGCTGGATGAAATTTCAGCTCTCTCACTGGCGGAATTTCACGGTCATGACGGCTCGGAAAGTTGGAATCGAATTCAAGGTCAAGATTTATGATTTATGACACCTTTGAACGAGATCAGACTGAATACAGATAATTGCAGCACGAGAAATGCCGGATGGAGAAATAAATCACAGCTGAACGAAGCCCTTTCCACTTTGTTTTACAATGTTTTTTTTTTTAATCTGAAAAGCACAACAGATAATTATTCAAAACACATTGTCCGTGTCAAACCGTGCACAATGGATCTTTTCCACGCAGCTGCTTTTGATCAATTCTCATCAAATCTGAACTTGCAGAGTCAGAACCTCCGAGATAACAGAAAGATTTCGATCTCGCAGATCAGTGAAGGGGTCCATCCTGTGTGCATGACAGAAGATCATTGGTGTCTGAGGACACTATCCCCATAACGCGGATATTATTTATCATATTCCAAATGTGCCACATTCCAAAAGCGCACCCATGAATGACAGGCATGGCAGAATGCAAAATAAGAGCTGTAATGGGCTCATGGAAGAGAAGGGGGGGGATAACGCATGTGTTTCGCTCCGGTTGTTTTCATTTACTGGTGACCTTCAGGGTTGAGAGATGAGGGGCTGCAGCCCATTCAGAGGGGGGTAAAAGATGGCATCACAGCAGAACAATATCAACTCCAGCGGAAACAAGGAGTAAACAACGGCAGCAGAGGGCGGTTTCCGTTGGATACCAACTATTTTTCAGATTGTGAAGGAGGAAATGGCCTGTATTTCACACCTGAAACCTGATGTGTGGTGAGCATACAGAAAACAGGAACTGTGTTTCTGCATCGGATGTGCTCTGTGGACTGTGGTAATGTGGAAATAAAGACTTCCTCATCTTCAGGTGACAGTAAATGTCTCACATCGAGGTTAGTTTCAGGGTAAGGGGAAAAATCTGAACCGAAGCTCTGGATGCTGATGCTTTTATTCCTGAGCGGTTAGGGTCGCCACATGCAGATATCAGGCTGCAGAATGCACATGCATCCTTCCTCTGAGCACAGACGAATCACATTTATGATGTACTGCCGTAGAAATCAAGCATGCCAATTTCACAGCCTTGCCAGAAGGGAGTCGTCCCTGATTATCTTCTGAGCAGCTTGTTCCTCTCAGTGTGCCATTGAAACGGGAGCATTTGCTTCCAGTTCCCATTTAATAAATGAGGCAAATGCACTGACAGGGATATTACACTGACGCACCAACAGTCTTTGCCCCGGGGGTCATAAATTATTAGATTCTAATGGTTTCTTTGTCGGCCCGTTAAAACAATAACTTCTGAGCCCAATCTTTTCCTTTGGCTCTTCAACCTTTGATTTATGCTTTTAATTTTTTGATGTAAGAACCACCCTGTCATCAGGGTGCTGATGGGATGAAATATCTCAATATCGCAATTCATTTTCTTTTTCAGGTTTAATTAGTTTACTTTAGAAAGCGATCCATCATTAGCTTTGGGAGACTTGGCCAGTGGACGATGGTACATTTGACTTCCTGGGAAATAAACGTTGGCTGCATTATTCATGAGCTACAACATAACTTTAATCTGATTCCTAATTCAAGACTTTCCTCTTCCTCCATTTCTCACAATCACCCTCGGAAAATCCTTCAATTCTGAGCAAAAGCTCTTCACTAACCCAAGGGTGAACCTTCCAAACAAATGAAGTCATTTAAGAAACCAAAGTTTACAATGACAAACATTTAAAGCATTACACACAGTTAAATAGTTCAGAGAGGGATGATTAACTGGATTTGCATCTCTGTGCTTCAGCATGTGCAGGCGCTCCGATTCTTACAGCGACTTCATTAAAATTCTTTCACTGCCTTTTCAGCCCATTTATCCTTGGTGTAACATGAAAACTTTAATGAATCTCTAGACTCCCAACAGCCTCTGGAGCAGCAAACAATTTGAAGCTTTACACCAGGCTTATGGACGTGAAATAATTGTACGACAAATTCCACAGTTGTTTCAGCGAACCTGTCAATTAAAAACAGTCATTTCCGACAATGAAGAAAAAAAGTTTGCTTTCTTTTACATTGTAGAGATAACACTGGTGAACTTTGAATGCAATGGTGGTATAATTTTACATTTGTTCAGCATCCAACCTTTTATTTTGAATTATTAATTGTATGTATGCGTACTACAGGAGTGCGAATATATTTCATTTATGCAAGTGTATTAGTGTGATTGTCTTCGAGAACATACAAACAGATAAGTCTCTAAAGAACATTATGTAGGGGTATAAATATATATTCAAATTATGCATTTGGACTGTGCACCAGTTGGGCTTATTAACGGTCATTATTCTGAAGTGTTGCTGTGCAACATTTATGAAAGGAGAAGCCAAAGCTCCTGCCTCCCGTGGTTGTTTTAATGTGCCATCAAGTGCTTTAGTTTATCTCAAACTGGCAGAATGAGCACAGTAATGATCAGACCGGTATTCTGAGGACGGGCCCTGGGCCATGGCAACATGTCTCCCCCACCCCCCGTGGTCTTTCTCGGCATACACACACACACATGCAGAAAATGTTCTTTGTCATCAGCACTCCGTTTGGAATGAACACATTTGCGAGTTTGACTGTTTTGGCGTTCACCGGGGTCGGATCGTTTCTTCAGCGGTGCCTCATTTGACCCCTGACCTTTTTGTCTAGTTCTGAGTGGCTCCTGAGTGTCAGTTCTAAATGTCAGGGGTCAGGGGGTCAGCGGTGGAACATGGTGCTCAATGCCTGTCTGTACATTAACTACTAAAGTTAAGTGTGTGAGCGGCTCCGGCTGACGTGCTGTCACACCAACTGTACTCCATCATCGGTGTAGAGTTACAGAGGTCATTCACACATGGATTGAAACATCAGACACTTATTTGTGGAATTAGGTCAACTATGTTTATTTAAAAAAGTTTCTATGTTTCAGAAATGATTGATTATTGTGAGATTTGTGCTGCTTATTTGTGTAGCCTATTTGGATATCTGTACTGGCACGTCAGGATTGAACAGCAGAGTAGCATTGCTTTTAAATTCGTACCTGTGAAGTGATACAACCCAAATTGTCCCTAAATGCTAACAAGAACCAAGAGCCTGATCTCAGAGCTAGCATAAAAGCCGACATTTGCCGCACTTTGGATTAAAAACGACCCCTAACACCACAGCCAAGAAGCTTGTAGGTTCTCTAAGAGGCTTATATAGGCTGAACAGCCCATCAGTTTTACTTCTGAATCCGACTTGAACCATATGTTTGAGGTGAAAGCACACATGCCTTTGGCATAGTGGTGCATTAATTGTGGCCATTTTTCTAGAATATAAACTTGTTAAAAACTCAATCAGTGCTGGAGCTGTAATTGAAAACTGAGAAAATGCCCTTGTACCACAATATAGTATTGTCAGTGAAATAATGGCTTTATATAAACCATTTAAAATACCATACAAGCTCAACATATTTTATCTCACTTAAGTGAAATGTGGAGGTTCTTTCTTTAGCCCTGTTCTTGGAATGTTGTTTCAGACACAAACAGTTCAGCATACTATTGTCCTCACTTTCTGTTCATTACTAATGGAAGGTAAATGTGTCCAAACCTCCGTCCTCCCACAGAGGCTTAGGAACAGGATTCCTGTAGATCTGCATGCTGTGAGGCAGCATTATTTATAACAACCTGCAGCATTTATATTGCCAAAATTTGCACGTTGATGACCACGCAAGCCTTTTGTTCAGGATGCAGAAACAGAGCTATAACCATATCACAACACATTTGATTTTAACATGCACTAAAAGAACCACATACACAGCCTTGCCCAAAGGTTTGGCGTCAGAGGGCCACTGTCACATCAGCGTGTCTAAAACCGCCTGCTCTTTTTTTTTTTTTCTGCGGTTTTAGACACTCAGCATTACATGCTCCTGATGGTGCATGTCCGTGAGTCGCTGTGGATGGGTGACTGGCCGGTGCCCAGATTCTGCTCGGTGTTTTTCCAGAAGCTGCTGTGATTGTTGTCCCTGTTATAAATATGGCAGGCAGGCAGGCGGGCCTCCTGGTAGGAGGGTCGCTGACCACCAGCAATGGGGTCAAGGACAGAGGGGCCCAAAGCTAGTAGATGTAGAAAATTAAATTAGGCATCAGTCCTGGAATGTATTTGTTGAGTGAAGTGTGTGTGTGTGTGTGTGTGTGTGTGTGTGTGTGTGTGTGTGTGTGTGTGTGTGTGTGTGTGTGTGTGTGTGTGTGTGCCAGTGCACTGGTGTGTGTAGTTTGTCATGAACACAGCTTTGGAAAGAATGATTGAGAATGTGTTGGGATAGCTGTGGGTTAGGCTGGTGGACGGTGACAGAGCAAAGGTGCATTGTGTGATGTGCTTTAAACAGGCGGGTGGGCGCCTCTTAGGTGGGCTTAGTTGCTAATTCCAGATAAAAGCACTGCGAACTGTGGTAATATGAGGCTAAAACCACAAACCCGCGCTGAATCTAAGGCCGTAGTTCAGTGTGTGTGGATCAGAGACATCATATTTCAAAGATAAATCCTCAAAGACTTTACCCAGAAAACTCGCCAGCCAACTAAATCATTTTTATTCTTCACAGTCACATAAAAATACTGCGAACGTAGCTGTCGCTTTACTGCAAAAGGAAAAAAAAAAAAAAAAAAGTAGCACAGCAATGCATTTGTTGGAGACAAAACCCGCTAAGAGCTCGTAGTTACAATCTTTTTCAAGTTCATTGGTTCATTGGAAACACAGGAGGGGGCCAAATTATTCAAGCAATCCACTAATTTGATATCATTGTTAAGGGAATTCATTAGGTTGTGACAGTTTGAGTTCAATGAAAATTTAATGCTCAATTTAATCCCGTTCATTATTCCTTCATTAGCGAGGATTTGACTCTCGAGCTGATCAGACGTGAACTCAGAGACCTTCATGGTTATGAATAATTGGAGGAGTTCTGGTCCCTTCCATTTGTACAAATGTAACATTTACAGAGCAAAGTGGTGACATTTAACAGGGAGGAGCTTTTCCTCAGTCACACTGAGCACAAGTCGGGCAGTGATGGGCACCTATCTGTCTGTCTGTCTGTCTGTCTGTCTGTCTGTCTGTCTGTCTGTCTGTCTGTCTGTCTGTCTGGTCAGTAGCACCTCAATGTTCAGAGGAATTGGACCATCTCATGGCAGGTCCGGTGCTGCATTCAGAGTGTCGTTAAGTGGATGATGTTGGGGATTAAAGGTCGATCTGGCGTTTGGCGATCCTAATCAGGTGGGATTATAACCCCCTTCAGCAGCAAGCCTGAGATACCAGACGTGATGGGAAACCTGGTGTTGAACCGCTACTTTATTTTCCACAAGGTGTTTTCTCTGTATTTGTTACCGCGTATTAACAAGCTAACCTCACTCTTAATTAACATGCCACATACAAACATGCGCAGGTCTGTATAGACTCATGACTAATTGTTGCTCAAACAAAAAGTCACGTTAAGGGCAAATGTTAATCAGGAACACTAATAATTAAGATAACTGGATTAATTAGCCTCTTAATGAGACTTTTTCTATATGCACATATGGACAGCTCAGAAGTTAAATTATATGGGGTAAAGCAGTTTTATTTGATATTTTTTTCTAACTACAGGCAGGTCCAGTTTTTTTTGTTGTTGTTTTAAATTAAACCAGTATATTTAGTGTCCAGTTTGTTACCTCAGATGTGTGTCTCCTGAGCTTTTGCATTATCCCCTGGGTAGAAGGATTAAAAGACTTCTGCTAAAATATTCTGCAGTCTCTCACATCAGCGACACGTGTACCCAACTGCATTTGCAATAAATTGACTAACGTGCCTTTTTTTTTTTTTTTTTTTTTTTTAATGGGGTCGTTTAACAAAAGCCACAGTCGGTGTTCATCTTGAAAGCCCGAGCGACCGCAGAAACCCTGAGTGTTTAAACACCGTTTTGGACTGAGGCGGGCAGATCTGACTGTGTGGGCCCTAATCACAAACAGTCAAGCCTCAGAAGAGCATGATCCCGACAGGCTTCTACGGGAATAATGTGAACGCTGACTAAATGAATACAGAGAGAAGTAAAGCCACATAAAGCGCGTGTTTCCTGCTTTTTGGGGGCCTAACAGCCTATTGGCTTTTAATGCCTTCCTTCAAATAATGGTGTTTTCACTTCATTTATTTCTATCTCAGCCATTTAAAATAATGCAACCCTTTAGTCTTACAATAATGGCCATTAAGTATATGCAGCCTTTCAGATGAGGAAGTGTCCTGATTGAGATTGATGGCCCAACTAAACTGAACAGACCAGAGACACTCAAAGACAATGAGGGATGCAATTTCCTTCTAGTAAAACGCAAATACTGGGCTTTCAGACGGGTCCCCGGAAGGAGCGTGTTAATCAGGGAAGTGCAGAAGAATTAACTGTTCAGTCATCCATTTTCCACAGCTGTGCTTCGCAGGTGGCACCAGGCAGATACAGCGCACGCAGGGAAGCTGGGAAGTGTTCCGAACATGCCGCCGGTGCCTGCACCTGGAGGAAATCCACGGAGACGGAGAGGGAGGGCAGGAGGAGACGGTGTCAACTGCTTAATCACCGCCCGTGTACCCAAACGGTTGACCCGTGAAGTCAACTGATCAAACACAAGCTGCGCAGCTGAAGTTCATTAAAGGCGCCGCCTACTTATATACTGTAAAACACTGAAGGTCAAAGCTGATGTCAGAGGACGTGTCGAGGTCAAGTGGTTGAGAAACTGCAGCCATGTCTCCAACACTCTCCAAATACGCGTGTTTCCACCGGCAGCGTGGCCACGCATGCTGGGTGTGTTCCAGAGGCTGCTCATTGTTCTCTCCCACGGGGAAAATGAGGCGAGTCTGGTTTTTGACGGACCCCGCCTCAGTTTGCACTTAGCTGATGGGACCAGACAGGAACCTCCTGTGCTAATGGATTCCTGTCAGTATTCAAAATAAAATGGCACGCGCGATCTCTGTGTTTGGTTATCACTAAAAAGGATGCTCAAAAAAAGGTAGATACAGAGGGTTGATTCCTTATATCAATCAGCAGATCAAGAAAGGATCAATTAAACAAACCACAGCGTGTTCTACAGTGTGTTTTAGATATGGAGACTGCATCTTTTGCCATTTCCTGCTGCATTGTTGCAACAACCAGATTCGAAAACCAAGGTTAAATCTCAAAGGGAGCGCGGCGCAAGCTGTCCGTGCTTCCTGGAGCCTCCCAGAGCGCACAACTGAAGCCACAGGAATACGAGTGAAAGCTGCTAAGAGCACACCAGTCCTTTGAAACATTCTTTTCAAAGAAACAAAAATTTGATCTGTTTAGATGACGGTAGGAAACATGACATGAGCTGCTTTTTATTCTTGCGCCGCACTGAGAATTCACTCCTGACATGACTCATGTTCAAGTCCATTCAAGGTTTATTTGTGTGGCGCTTATAAAAAAAAAAAAAAAAAAAGAAAAAACAGCCTTGGTTGACCAAAACCCTTTATGCCAATGAAATAGATAGATAAACAACCCAAACATGAAGCTCAGAACAAGAAAAGGGCCCTGATGGTTTTGTTGAACTTGTAATAAATGTGTGTCTCCAGCAAAGATGTGAAGGTTTCGCTCCTTCAAGCAGCTCTTAAATGGGCAGCGCTCTAGGTCAGGAGCTGCCAGAGCCAGAGGCACCTGACTGGATGACCTCAGCGCCAGGGCAAGAACACGGATGTGTTCTGAGAGAACTGTCAAACAATTAAAGAGTTAAATATGGCCTACTAATTCTTGAAATTTCATTCTAAAACAGGAAACCAGTAGAGTGAGAACAGGAGTGAGGGGTTCGCTCTGTCTAGCCGACGTTAGCAGCTTTAGTCAGGAATCATGGTGGACCCTAAGCTTCTCTGATAACAGAACAGATCTGCCTGTCAGATTGAATCCTGTCAAAATCCCTTTTTATTAGAGGTTTACCTCATTTTAAACCCTCTCTTGATGCATGATAGAAGATCCAGGAATGGACGTTCCTCACATTTCTGGCTACCAAACTTTTAATTTGAAATCACGTTGGATGAACAACAGATACAACTGTTACTCAAACGGCCCTCAGACGTTCCCACTGATGCTGTAACACTATGATTCCAATGCTACAATCAAAGCACATTGTAATCCATTTGAACCCACTTTATCCACAAAAAACAAAGGAAGAAAACAGTGTACAGAGAGGAAGTGGGCAAGATTCAAAAAGTAAAAGAGAAAAAAAACCCTAAATGTACGTAACCACATAAACATACCCAGAAATAGTTGAGCACATGTGTTTGAAACAGCAGCAAGCCGCTGACACTTCATCATCTTGGATTAGCACAGTGGTCAAACGTGGGATCTGCCTGAAAGCAATCTGTGTGTGTGTGTGTGTGTGTGTGTGTGTGTGTGTGTGTGTGTGTGTGTGTGTGTGTGTGTATGGCTGTGCCTATGTCTGAGACTGTAGGTTTACTCGACCATCTATGTCATTGAATAGCAACATGATGTGTCTATATGCGGATAATAAGCTCCTTTAGGGGCAAATCTCTTCCACTGCAACCCACAAAACAGTCTTTTACTCCAGATGATACACTTCATCCATTCCTTTCTCTCCATCTCAATTATATTCCTCTTGTACGCCTTTGTTACCTTATTCCAGGCCTTTTTGTTGCCATGGCAGTAATGTGGGTCCCATTACATGTGCTCTGGAGATAGGATCTATTTTCCATGTCATTGTGAAGTGTTTGTAGACTGGATGTTGAACCTTGAAGTCCCTTGTCCCCCACTTAAAACATGGGTTCATGTATTAAAGCATATAGGACCCACCCCTCCTGAAAGCCACTTCAATAGACTTCAGCCTGGTTCTGATAAGTTCTACCATTAACCTCGTGGGTGAAGATTACTTGATTGTCGAGACAGTAAATGCTGGTTGTTTCTGTCCCAGCTGCACTCAGTAGAGCGGCACAAAGAGCGACATGTTGCACAATGTTTCACTTCACTGGGTTTAAATGTCCAAGTCACTCAAATCTCCTTTTGTTTCCCTCCAGCACATCAAGGTCTCGGTGCAACGCTTTTCTTTTGAATCCAAGCAGTTTTCCATACCACCTGTTTGCTCGTGCCTCATTTTTTATTTGTCAGAAGAAAAGCTAGAAACCGCTGAATAGATACAGACATCTATAGAGGCTCTGAAAGAATTTGAAGAGAGCATTGACAGTTCTATATTGAGCATCGACCTTCATTCATTCATTCACAGCATATGTACCTCTTTCCTCTGCTTATAAAGCAATTCAGAACAGAGAAAATTCATGTTTTCTCACCTTGGTGTCAGATATAATCGAACACCATCATGTTTCATTTTTCCAAAACTGCCATGCACACTGTCCAAAATAACACCCTAGTCCCTGTAAAGTACACTAACTGGGGTGTACAGCAGTTTGTAGGGCTCTGTAAATGTTAAGTGAGGATCACTGCACCCTGTTTTCTGCACTCATTGTATCCCATAATGCACTGTGGAAAGTAGTGTATAACTGATCATCCCCCCACCAAACAATGTATGCCATCATCCTTTTGTGGTTGTACTTCAGAAATTAGACATGAAGTCACTTATTAATACTAATTGAATTAAATATGAAGGACATAATTATACTTGAACAAACAAACAATCACTGAGTTCATCACACATACTTATTACGCAATGCTAAGCCCTTTAAAGGTGGGGATGAGAGACAGAGGAATAGGATTTATGAACATTCAATAGATTCAGTTTCAGTATGCACAGTGGGTCAACCAATCACAGGAGAGTGGGCGTGGTTGGGGGCTGAGGTGGAGTATTTTACAATATGTTACGAAATTGAATATATCACCTAATAGAATTGATTATTGTGTGTGTGCATGTGTGTGTGCGCGCGCGCGTGTGTGTGTTTGAGATCTGTTGACTTTTGTGGTTTAGTCTCTCTGATGTGTTGTGGTTGGAAAATCATTAACTGTGTTTTGGGGTAATAGATAACACACATGCTGCTGACACATTCCACACACATCAAACATGTGATATGTCGTAGCCCAAATGAACGACACATTAACTGACAAATGGGACCTTTTCAGCACTTCATTTGTGAATGATTGACTACCCCCTCTACCGTCAGTCTTCCTCTGAGCTTCTCCCATATTCTTCAATTGATGCCTCGCGTTTCTCCCACTGAGGTGTTCAACAGACCAGTTTGGGTTTGATCAGGAACAGACTGGGAATAAATGAGTTCCGTTTACCACAATAAATGATTGTGTTTGCAGAGGATTAGCATTGTTGTGGTGGAAGTGCACCTCTTTCACAATGTTCGCATAAACATTCATTAACACACAGTAGCAGCAACTCTTCTTGATTACTGCTTGTGGTGGAAAGCATGACAGACAAATGTTTTCCCTTTTTGTTCTTGTGCATCTCCTCAGGCTGGGTTTGCGCTGTTCTATTTGACGAGCACAGTGTCAAAGGAAGACAGTGGAAATACCATCAATGTAGCATGATGCCGTCTTTCTTACCTCCATCATTACTTCCTCATCACTTTAAGGGAAATGTGCATAAATAGCTTTTTCCCCCCACCTCATATTTAAATGCAAATCTGAATATTATGTATATAATATGTTAATTATGCTGCATTCATCCAACGTGCTCATGTTCCAGCAGCTTCTGTCCACCTCTGCTGCATCCTGAACCAGGTCAGGTAAAAGACAAAGGGGGTTCAAGCTGTTATTCACATCACTATCTTAAAAAAATAATAAAAGGATGTGTGTGCTGCCTGGAATAATACTACCTATGATGCCTGTTAAAGTCTTTGCAGCATGAGTAATAAAGACTAGAACTTCAACAAAGTTGAGAGAAATGTCGTTAGGAGAACTATATCACACTATTTAGACTATTTTTGCATTTGTGCATATACAGTTTTAGTCAGGTTAAAAGCAATAACAATAATTTTGCACTGGGTTTAGTATTAAAGGACAACAAATGTAAATGTTGCGGGCGTGAAGATATCCCCAGCGTGTAAACGATACTTGCAGAATGCTGAAACATAAAAGCAAACCAAAACTTCCCCACACAAAGGTTTAAAGTTATCAAAGTCTTACCAACCCAACCCCAGTGTGAATTTTAATCACAAAATTATATTCTCCTATACCTTCCACTTTGCTAAGATATGCGTGTGGACACTCCAACCTCGCCCACATAAATCTTTTTCCTGGTGCTGTATCCAGTTACAGGAGTTTAAAACTATGCACTTAAAATGTCTCCTGTAACTAGTGCCTTGCTTCCATTATAGTAAACCTTGAGTAGAATGGGCCAGAGGTGAAACCATTCTCCCTCCCAGTATCATGTGTGCAGCTGAAAAGAGGTCCCATTAGCTTTAATGAATACCATATTTTATCAATTAGCATCCCCCCTGTGGTCGGTTTGAGGAACAGAGTGAGGAAGTCGGAGGAACTCCACAGGAGGAATCATGTGTGTTGTATTCATCAAGAGGTGACATTCCTGCACATTTTAACTTAAACGTTCTAAGTTCTGTGTGAGTAAAAGCTCATTAGATAATGCAATCCAGCGGTTAAGACTGATGCATTTTTGCTTTTAGGCTATACACCCCTTTCTCATCTGAACAATTAACAACAAACGTGCAACGTCTAATTCCATCCCTGGTGTCATAGCACATGATAGCATTAATGGTTAAAGTCATTTAAGTTCTCAAACTGAAACACCAATTTGGGATACAGCTGGTTGAGGCTAGCCAGCAAACACTGGCTGGTTGATTGGAAATTACCCTGGCAATTATCAGGGGGTCACTTGGAAGATAATAGATTACTAAACAGAGGAGAGAGAGACATAAAAAAACAAACTTAATTATCTTTTTCATTAAAAAAAATGAATACAACTTTTACAGAGACAATAAAAAATCCCATAAACCAGGTTCATAGTTCACATACTGTGCACCAACTGAATCAAAACGGACTCTGTGGAACTGGAGATTAACGATCTTTATCATTACAGGTTAAAGCGAAGCCCTCCCCCCTGTACTCCCGCCGTCCTTCACCGGTAAGATACCAAATAACATTTCACAGTTTTACTCTGGGGCACCAACTGAAGCCTGAAACAGTATCACATGATATGGCTTGTGCCGCGTGGAAAGCTGCCTCACACATGCGCAAACGCAAAAGTGTGCGCGAGCGAGATTGCACATACGAGATTGTATTCTCATGCGTCCGAATGTCAGAGCACAATATTAGGATGATGGATAGGCTATAACCTTCATCAGGTCTGCAAAGGTAAAACATGTGTTTCCAGGGGAAGCTAACGTTCCACTCAGATTTACAGAGGGAAACGACATATCCCCTTTCTGACAGGGAGTGTTAAAAAGTGATATGTGGGTAGAAGCGGAGACAAAACACACCTCTGGGGTATGAAAGCTACAATCATAAACCCCAGTCTGAACGAGAGGAGCGACTCCCTCTCTATAGCTCCAAAGTTGGTGAAATGGAGGAGGGCTGAATTTGCAGTGACGTCATGCCGTATGTAATTCAGCCTGTAATCCGCCTCCATTTCACAATCCTGTATGAAAGAAAATCAACTTCTTTTATAATAAATGAATGCCCTGGCACTATTAGCTGTATTTCCACAGCAAAGCCGTTGCAATAATATGAAATGTACCGTGCCCTGCCATTAGTTTGCTTTATTACATAGTAAAAATGGTGCAAAACACTCGTTGCCACTTACAGCATTTGGCAGTAAATTTCGTGTTGTAATTGCCGTGGGAGGCCGGACCCTTCACTTTACTGCAGCGTTACAGTATATTGTCCATTGTCTCTAAAACAATATAGCTGTTCAGTGTCTAAACATGATAGTTATTTGGACAGAAAACATGAAGCTTAACCCTTGTCTAGTTTGTCAAGCTAGGCAAACACGGTCTGGTTCAGTTTGAGCGCCCCGCCCCTGAAATACTGCCTCTAATCCATGCTGACACCTCTTGAGCCATCAAGGAATAAACATTCTTCCCGTCAAAGTCTTTCCTTCCTTCTAGTCATTTTTCAAGCGCCTGAAAGATTGAAAGCTTGTCGTAGTCGTTCGGCGCCAAATCGCATGTCCGGCTGAAATGGCTGCTGAGTGCCAGTGAAGGATGCCTTTCAACAGACTGGGGGGATTTCCAGCAGCTCAATGTGAAACAGTCCCCAGGAAGGAAAGCAGAGCGGGTAGATGAGGGGAAGGAAAAGGTACGACGAGTGAGGAAGAGACCGCAGTGGACCAGTTGGGAAAGAGCCTGGGCTTTGGCTCTCAACGATCCGTCTTGACCCTCCGCAGGCGAGAGTTTGGTTTCTTTAAATGAGGGTGAAATGTCACAACATTAAGCGCAATGGCTCCGATCAACGTCTTTCAGTCAATAATCGGGTGTATCAGCAGTCTCCTTTGACTGTCACACACTGACGGGCAGACAAAGTGATACTGATCGTGAAATGCGTTCCCCCTTTCATGTGGGACGACCGTTCGTGTCCAAAAACAACCGGACCCATCCAGCCCGATGACCAGCAGATTAAAGGAAATATACAGTGAATGTTGGCGCGGCTCAGACGGCCTCACATCATTGTCAAATGTTCCACAAGAATGCAAACCACAGTAAGGAAAGGAGCCAAGTTGGGCCGCGAGCTGAGAAACTGTCTGACGATTTCATATTGGTTCAATCAAGAACATTAGGGACAGCAAATATCTTTCAGTGGAGTTAAAATTTCCCCGCAAACACATTTTCTTGAACTTTCATGTGCGTCTGAAAAGTGTTTAAATGTTTCCATGCATCTGCCTTTATCTCCCTGAAACAAACCGGTTGTCTTGGCTGGGAAGATCTTTGTCAACTTGGGTGTTTGTCCGTGTGTGAAAGTGAAATCATTTCTATGTTAATCGTCCCACACAGTGAAGAAATTACAGTGTTTCTGTCTTTAATTTTGTGTAGCAGCCAAATACAGAGTCTTTGCCATACAGAAGAAATTAAACTTCCCTCCTTCCCTCATAGTTTTCCATGAATTGTCAAGACAGCCTGGATGCAAACCAGCTTCAAGGCCTGGAAATGAATGTATTTTTGCTGGCTCAGACACAGTCCAGCAGATATTAGCTGTGCGGGGAATGTGCTGAATATTACAGACCCCTACTATTCCAGGCCAAAAAAGACAGTTGGTGTAAACCCCAGACTGTAGCGTGGCTGTTATCTCTCAAAATGTCAGAGTCTTGGTCCCCGAGTCTGCTCTGTTCTGCTGTGGCTCCAGGTTGGAACCAGGCGCGCTGGAGAGTGAAGTGGCTGGCCGTCCCCATCAGTGACTCATAGCGGTAATTAAATGCAACTATGGGATTAGAGGGTCATTTCTGATGTCAAGCCTGGTCTGAGGAGGGGGTTTGAGCCCAGAAGTGGTGAGTTGATATACTCTCCCAGTCACATTTTTAAAAACAATGGCTATTGTTAAAGCAAAATCTATCGCATGTACATGTGGTTATTTCAGCATATGCATTTTCTACTGAAACCCAGATGTGATGTCCACAAACAAACGGATTCACTGTGGTTGATATATTTATGATCTTTAAAATGGGATTATTTTCAAGCCATCCGTTTTCATGAAAGTAGAGTGTGGCGGTAATCAGCACCCGGACCCCCGAGCTTCACAGTTTTCTCCTGTGCTGCGCAAATGAGCCCGAAAATGTGTTTTAATGGCAAGGCGCAGTTGCCTGGTCTGTGGGGTCATGTGGGAGTGCGACTAATGATCCAGAGGGGAGCGCACAATAAAAGGCAATTTGTTGCATCTCATCGTGCTCCTTATTCATTATTATAGCTTGGCTAATTTATACTTTATGGCCATTTCTGCACATGAGACGTTAAAGTCGTGGTCCTGCGGCGTTGTTGACAAGGCCTGACTAACTGCTGGCCGCAACCACACCGGCTATGAAAGGGCTAAATAAATCCCCCTATGATGGAACACAAAAATGATTTAATTCATATGAACAGGCCTACTGTGTGAAAGAGGGTGTTATTTGTCTTAAACTTCTCAGCTTTTGATTCTCAAACTAGTTATTGCTGCACCGTTGACGTCTGGAGGCCTGGGACTGCTGGATTAACATCCACGCAGCGCTCTGGAGGTTCAAGGTTGAGCTTCTGTTCACGCCAAATAAAATAAACATCAAGCCAGGAAAGATTGGACAATTTTATGATATAATTTAATAAGGGTATCATATCTTGTTTCATCAGCAGCGATCGTTTTATTTATTTATGATTTCTGCGTCGCGCCATAATTACACAGCGAGAAGAAGAGCGCGGCCATAAAGAGACTCATGGAAAATGACTGAAAGTTGTTATTTCTGTTCATTTCTGACGTGTATTTCTGTCTTTAGGTTTATAAAACATCCATATAATAAGTAATAACGGTCAGTTCTTGGCAGTCGGCTTTAGAACACAGGCCAAATATCCAGAAGCAGGAATAATAGGAGAACATGTCAACGGACCACAAACGGCTGACGAAAGATAAACACCGGCGTGAGATTTACCGACGCGGGCATTCTGATCACAGGCCGCCCCTCCCAACTTCATTTCTGCTCCTCTAAATCCTGGTGGGTGGACGCAGGTCCGAATGTGAACCCGACCACAGGCAGATGAAGGAACCTCCGAGACCAGACGCTGTAACACGGTGGCTGATTTACGGCTTCATGTCGGGGAGAATGAATAAAGAGCTTTTCCCCATTGTGCAATAGCCCTGCGTGTCATGCCAGATCTTCAGATGGAATATGGCTCGGCGAGTGCCTTTTGCTGCAGACGGAACATGTTGTTGGCCTCCGCGTGGGGACCGAGCTCCTCTCTCAATGTTCTCTGCATGTTTCAAATAGACAAGATTAGACAGCTGCATGTCAGTTCCATTGTCCTTTGTTAACAAGACTAATTTGTGCCTCATTCTGTCTTCTATCGCTTCCAGAATCTCAGGCAGTAATTCTGGCCCCTTTTGGGGTTGGAAGGAGATTCGGCATGCTGGCATCCATATTTGCACCATCTGTGATGGAAGGAAGGAGCTGTGTGGTTATAGATCAATTATGCATGTGGAATTACAGACACAGGCATGCACACATGCAACTCCACTTTCTCCATCGCATGGTTGGTGTGATTAAAGCGAAGATAAAAATAGACAAAGTTAATTAACTCAAGGGTGCCTGAGGCAGGTCAGAGGTCAGTTTTGAGGCTCTCAAGTGAATGAGTATGAGGTAGCTAGACTTACGTTTCTTGCATTAGAACCATGTCTGCCTGACGGGTTCCAGACCTGAGGAGTCAACAGTTTGAAGAGGGTCTTCGAAGCTTGGACCTGAGGACCACTGTTGATCAGGAGGAGCTGGGAATCGCTCATGCAGACCTGACGATGAATCGTAGTGAACTGCCGAGCAACTGTGAAAGGTCAAGACGATGGCCATCAAATGGCCGGCAAAAAACATAAGTGCACAAAGAGTTAAAAACATCTTGATTCCCAACACACACACACATACACACACACAAACACAGACAGAAACACACACACACACACGGGGCACACATGCCAAGACGTCTGGCTTCCCATGTTTAGTACAAGCTGCATAATTCCCATTCCCAGAATCCCTGGACTAATTTGGGACAAAATGCACAACAACTGAGATGATGAGCTGAAGTAAATGATTTCCCACACAACTGTCAACATCGTGTTAGCGGCAGACGCTCCTGTGTTGGGGGTGCAAAACTACTTGTGTCCAATCTCTTCCCCTGTTTATGTGATAAAAAAGCATTCACGTGTTCATGCTGTTAGAAGTCTGAGGGAATCACCCTCAATCCCACTTTTAATCCCACTTTCTGACAGATCAGACAGGCTGAATGAGATGTTCCACGGGGCTGCAGGACACACTGTACAGTACTCGAATTTATAGTAACTGCTGCAATAAACCAAATGGCATGTATGAGCAGTGTTTGCTTGGATGATCCCAGTCTCCACCCGTGAGTCATTTCTGAAGCTTTTCCTCCTCACTCTGCTTCCAAAAGAGATTAAAAGCCATTATTCTAACAACCGATTTAAGTGTTGAACAGCTATTCCAAGCTGGGCTCTGGAGGACGGGCTGCCGTGAAGTTTAGTAGCTCTATTACCCACTCTATGTCCACATGTGTGTGTAATACACTACATTTCTTGTTGATTACAGAATCATTACACATCACTGTGTCTGGCGATAAAACACCACCAGAAGGCAAGAGCTCCTGCTCCTGTATCTGCTCTTCCTTGCTCTTCAAAGTGGAATATTTATCCATACATTTCCATTTCTACAACAGTAAAGAGTTGAGCAAGGCCCCCGGGCAGCAACACTGGCACCACTACTAACCACCACATCAGGCCAGACCTAGATCAGTGTCCCGTCTACAATATATACGAACTGTTTAACACGATTCCGGAGGCCTCCCGCTACAGATAGAGAGAGGGAACTGTCAACATGCAAGCTCACATTTTGGTGTTGCAGGTGGGTTTCTCTGCCCCCCCCCGTTCGCCGTCCCCCGTCCCCTTGAACAAAACAGTTACGAACCATCTGATTATTCACCTAAAGGACAGGGTGTGTGCAGCGGGTGATAAAACACTGAGAAAAGGGCACCGCCAAAGGCACGTAGATGGCAATCACCAAAAACAAACAAGCAGCCAGGGCATAAAGAGGGCCTCTTGAGACGAGATGTGGGGAAGAGATGTCTTGCATTTTGATGTTCGGGACTGGCCGCAGACAAACTCTGCTCCAGACTTCAGGAATTCAGCAAAAGCAGTGCTGCAGCATAGAGAGCGCCTCATTCGCAACTTGTACTGCCTTAATTGCATGTAATTTCAGAGTAAGAGGTTGTTGTTGTTTGTTTTTCTTTTATCCAAATAGCTGAGAACCTGTGAAGGCCGCTTTTACTGGGCAGCTTTTCACTATTATTCAAATTCCACTGCACAGATCAGTTGGCTTTAATCAAGCCTTATTTATCTGTAAAATATCTGATTCTCACCTTTGTAACTGAAAAATGTTTATGTGTTTTGGACTGATACCCAACTAGTGTAAACAGAACTGTGTGTGCTACTTTTTAAAAATATGGTACTTTTTAAAAACCAGCATATACAATTATGGACAGTTATTTAAGGAAGTCTTGGAGATTAAAACATACTTTACAAGCAAATCCTTTCTTTACACTTCTACATCATCCTGGTTTTACCTCTGGTATTTTTCGTGAATCCATCAATATGTTATTACTTGTTTTGAAAAACAATATCATCTCACATTTAAGGACCTGGGCTCTGCCTTTGCAGGGGTTTCAGTATGTAATATGTTTACATCATACATCAATACACAGCCTTACACAATATAACTGAGGCTACATATACACTTTGTTGGGCTAAATCCTGCATCATTCAGATCATTTGTGCTCTGAGTAGCCCTTCACTGTTTGTTTCCATTTCTCTCTAGCCTGTCCAGTGGCTGCAAGGAGGAACACCCAGTCCCTCAAACATTTCCAGGACTAGCATTCACACTTGAGGTTTGTGCTTGCAGCCACACAGATTGGTTTTCTCTACCTTGATGGGGGATGGGAGGTCGCCAGAGCAATGAGGCGTGGCCCTGGATAGCTCGATGTAGCTAATCACTACATTTTTCCTGATCCATCAAGCACTCTGCTTGCCTTCAGGCTCTCTGACACAACCCACAGCGCGGCAACATGACAGGCTACCATTTAGTTTCGACTAGATTGTGTCTCTAATTCTTCTTTTTAGGTTTCATTTAAACGTCCAGTTAAGTTGGAGATATTAATGCTCTATCAATATGTGATATTTCAGAACACATCAGCATATCATAGGTAAAAAGGAAAAGAAAAAACTTCAAAAACAACCATATATATCTTCAGCTTTTTATAGAAAATCATTTGAGCAATTTTAGCTTTTGGTTGCCATTGGTTACATGGTCAAATATATTTAATAGTTACCACCAAGGCGCCTTTGGATGGATGAGGAACATCATTAATCTAACAGAAACCAATTCCTCCTACTGTATACCCTTTATCAGGCTTTTTTTTCCCTCACTGTCTCCATTTATTTTCCCTCTCTAGCATTAAAAAATCGAAGCTGCCATTTAGGCCACAAAAGTATGACATCTGGCGCTCTAATGATTTGCAGGCCATAAGTGGAAATGTCCACCGTGAATCATGAAAATGCATTTTCCCATTTCCATTATGGGGACTGCACGCTCACAGAAGATTTAACACCATTGTTGCTGTCTCATTCTTGGTTTTTTTTCTCCCTCTGTGTCTTGAATCATCTCACTGCTGTGCTGACTTTCTCCTTCTCCCACTTCATTTTCCCCGCCAGCTCATTTACAATTCTCCATGTTTATGTATTTGACTTTTGCCAATAAAAGCCTGGCTGTGTGTAGACAACGTGAATATCGGAAATGCTCTGATGAGATGTCCGAGCTGCTATTTTAATTTGAACAGATTTTGGATTGATTGCAGAACCCCCCACTTTTTTTCTTTTTTTTAACTCCACAGTGGATTCGGTTACATTAATGGGAGATCCGAGCATTTTGAGTCATGCTGAAGTCCTCTTTTAAAGTCTCATTTTAACAGCTCTATTAAAGTTAATATGTAAAACCTCAATATCTATATTATGACAACAAATGGATAAACATATGATGACTCTCTGTCAGACCCTCATTTCTAAATCTTATTATTTTAGTAATGGACACTGTATTGTGGGATGTATTGTAAAATCAAGTCACACTGATATTTGTGGTGTTTAGTCCAGCTCGAAGTAAATGAATACTGCAGGGAAAAAAATGTTTGTAAGAATAAAAATGTACAAAATGATGATGAACAGCAGCATTTCGGCTTTAAAGACTATAATTACTCATCTCTCAGCAGTACTTTTGACCACTGGAAAAAGCTTTTAAACCTCGTGCCAGGAAAATTATATTTTATTCCATCCTGCCTCTCCGAGTACCTGAAGGTACTCACCGCACCGCTAAAGGAGCCTTCCTTGTTTCTCTGGGGTTTTTCCTGGATCCGCTAGTCAAGGTGAACCTTTGACTAGCTGGCCGCCTTTTGTCTTTGCGAGGAAATTACCACAGTTCAAGTGGAAGTTCTTAACAGCTGGTAGCTGTGACCCATAAACAAAAGACGGAGGCCCTGATTGGAGCTCTGCGCTGTACAATGTCAGGCTTAAATTTCAGCCTCCTCCTTCAGAGCGTAAATCACACAGCAAAGGAAAACAGAAGCCAGATGGTTACTCACCTCTTTGTGCACATACAGTACCCTGAGCACTTCCAGCTTCATGCGTGTTGGTTGGAATGTTGCACGGACGTGTCTGTTTATTTAAGTTTTCCTGTATTTACAGTGCTAAGTGTTTGCCTTTAAGTAAACATGATTTACAAACCTCTAATGGACATTTCAAATGTGCAGCATTGACTGAAATACATGTCTGAGTGAACTAAGCCACGTGTAAAATAGACTGAATTTATCAAGGGAAGAAGACAATTAGATCCAATAAAAGATGTGTCAAAATCTGTGGACTTGTAATAGAGCAGTGGAGTAATAGTAATGCAGTTGGAATATATATATATATATATATATATATATATATATATATATATATATATATATATATATATATATTTTTTTTTTTTTTAACCAGTAATGATGTAGAGGATTTTTTATGTCTTCAGGCCATCACACATGTTCAGGAGTGTATTTGAAAGAGGTGGAAGCATTAGGTAATTACAGAGCTGTGTTACAGTGAAAGAAATACTTTGAAAACATGTTTGACTGATGGTAGGAAATTAGAGGTCTGAAGTTTTGTTGACCTATTCAACCTCCCCACCTCCTTCCACGATTGGCTTTACGGCTCCACCACGTCACACTGTTTCCTTCTTCTTCCCTATGGAAAAGTCTTAGGAGAATATATACCTCAGACCCCCCTAACACACACACACACACACACAGACAGACACACACACACACACACACACACACACACACACACACACACACACACACCTGTTAAAAAGTTTATCACCCATTGCTGCCAAAATTCATATATATTTTCTGGAAAAATACGACACAAAACGTTTTTGTATGTGTGTATTTTTAGCAAAAACTATGTATATTGCGTATAATCTTCCCTGTGGGCATACTGGTCTTTTACTGCTGAAGAAATTAAAAGGATGTGATCCAGAAAACCTCTGAATATGGCTTTTCTGAACATATCAGAAGACATGTCAAGCATGCCCAGAAACAGTAACAACTTAAAGAAGTGAGGTGAGTCATACGCTGGCTGCACCGGTCTGTGATACAGGCTGGGTATGGCAACCTCACTAAACCCAGGTTCTGGCTCATGGTTGAAGACCTCATAAACTATCAGCTGATTTACAGGAGCTTTATCGATCTCCGACCAATCTCTGACGAGCCATCCTGTCCGGCATTATCAGGTGTGGAACAAAGAGATGACTATTGAAGGACTGAATCGAAGATGATGCTGGAGACGAAGCTCAGCCAAGACCTGGCAGGACAAGCCAGTGGAGGAGAAACGGACAACTGACAAGTGTCCAGCCGTGCGCTCAGAGGGAGAGAGAGAGATAGAGGGTTAGAGACTCTTAGGTAAGATCAATCATCATTAGACAAACCGGATCGATAGAAAGACTGCTAAGTGGGTGGGGAAGAATCTTCCATTCTATGCCATTACAGTTCCCCAAAGCCAGAAAACAAAACAGTCAACCTGCGCTCCCTGCACACCAAAGGCCTCCTATCTGCTCGGCTAGGCTTACGATGGAATACGTCTGGTCCTTGGGCTCAGCCTGGTCATATTCTGCTGTACTCCACTATCGTGGCTGCAGCAGCGTCACAGACAGGGCAGACGGACTCACGAGAGACATCGGTAAACAGATATTGTGCCTCCCACCTGTCTCGAATGTGTTTTGAGGCTTATTTCCTCTGACCTCTGTCAGTGTGTCAGTAGGACAGGGGGCTGCAGAGGCTCCTGGGGCTTCTGCAAGGATATGCTTCTGTCCATGGAACAGTAATAACACAAATAGTATTTTATCTTGCTGGACAGATTTACTGATACTATTTGGATTTTTTTTTTCCCCGCCTCCATTTTACCACGTGTGCTCCGGGTTGAACTCGACACCTGCACAGTCCTGACCTTTGTCTTTGTTTGCTATCTTGCCACAAATGCCTCACTATTTTATTTCCCCTCTATCTATACTCTACATGTCTTCCCCATACTCTGTATTCTCTATATGACTGTGTGTGTGTGCGTGCACGTGCATGCAGCAGCGCGCGCCCCGCTGCTGCCTGTTTCCGTGCATCTGAAAGAAACTGTTGTCGGTAAACCTCCCGCCACCGCTCTGGAAATAATAATAATAAAAAAAAAAAAACACACACTTTGTCTGGAATCGTCAGGCCGGTGTGAATTTGCCCAGCGGCCATCTCCTCACACTGTCGCTCTTATCTGACTCTTCCCATCCCTTTGACTATATCCACTCCCCTGCAACTCTTGTCCCCTCACTCGTTTTCTCCCTCAAGCCATTCTGCCCCTGTCAACCCCCCCCCTCCCCGTAACACCTTTTCCAGGATGTCTGGGCTAAACCCCGACCGTGTTTTGTCAAAACTGTACCGAGATTTAAAGCAAATAAATTAGCGGTAAATGACCTGTCAGCCGGCTGCTGTTAAAAGACATCAGACGTCTCCATTTACTCAAGAACGGCAAGTGGAGGAAAAGAACAGGGGCCATTTTCATTCGATGAGAAATCACTATTTAAAGACCCCCTGTCTTCTCTGACTGGCTGGGGATCCTGTCGGCTCTCATTCCCTCTATAAGTGACGCCTGAGCTGTCGTAGGCACTGTTCTCCCAGGGACAAATAAAGTTCACCGTTGAGCTGAATTAATCAGCGCTGACAGGAGGAGAACTCCCGGGGCCGCCCGCCATCATGGCGAGGCGTTTCCTTCACCTGCTAATCGCTCTAGATAATTAACTGATTGCGCCACGTTCTGATTTTTAGAGCGACCGTTTCGTTTCGGGAAATGACAGAGCTGTTTTTCGCACCTGTGGCAGGAGTTCACGTACCATTTTGGAACAAAACACCCCCCAAACCCCCCTCGCGTGTGCAGGTGCGACTGTTTAAATGATTTCAGCCAGCGTCACTGAGAGCATCTGCCGTTGTGGAGGAACCTTGTCGTGCGCTAGCGCAGCAAAAGCTCTCCATGCTGCGTCCCAGCCTGCAGTGAGTGTTTGCATTATTTTTAATTAAAGCAACGCTGACGTCACTTTCGCATGCAAATCTGTTTCCGTTTCCCCATCTTTGATTTCACGATATGGGCAAAGACAGTGCGCCCGTGAGCGTGCGCCGGGGATTCTTGTGCGCTCCTTTGTTCACTTCAGTTGTGGAGGAACCTGCCGGCCTCGCTCTGTTTGCAATAGATAGCAGCCGTTCTGAGAAAACGCATTAAAGCCCAAAATGAAAGGTAATATGCAATGACCTTTGGGACGGGACCTATCTACATTATTCAAGCTGAGCACAGGTCAGATTTGATGTGAAATCGGCTAAACGATGCGCCCCAGTCATCTTTTATTCATCCGGCTGCTTTGAGAGGAGCGAGCCCTCAAAGACAAATGTTGGTCATCTTTAGAGACTCTGAGCGGAAGCGACGGTTTAACGTGATGTAATAACCTTAAAGATGTTGTTGTTGCTTGTGCAGAATTATTCACGGCTCCCAGATTATTGCTTGGTAAATTAATTTGGATGTTGTACAGAAGAGCTGACTGTGCACACGAGCTACATCCTGAAAATACAACTAACACAAATATCTGATTAGCGGGAGCACCAAGACTCGTGTCAGCAGTTCCAAAACTTTCTCACATCTGATGGCATCAAAATGGCACACGTTTTATTACATCCAGCATCTCATTGACTGTAGAAGGGAGAGACATCAACAGATGACGTAAAATGGGATAGAGAGTGCCTTTAGAGCATTTGATGGACCTCTTTCAAGAATAATATCGAGTCCTTTCAACACATTCTCTCATAACTCTATTAAATAACTTTTCTGGGTGTCACTCGCTGTACTGCCCCCTAGTGTCATGATAGGACTATTAAAAGACAAATCTGTTATATAGAGTCTGTTAGGACACTTTGAATGCATAATCACAACCCGCTGCTCTCACCGAGCTTCAGATTGAACTTTTGAAACGGTGTTAATGTTTTCTTCCCTGTGTTCCCTGATGTTCTCACCAATGCCAACATCGAGCACTATTTATGATTCTGCACTAACGTTCCCCAGACTGCCCCCCCACCCTTACATGTGTGAGTGTTTCTGCTGATGTGCGCCTGACGGAGGTGAGTGTGTTGAAGCCGCAGGTGTCCGCATGTGTTGTCTAACCCCAGCCATGTGCAGGGTTCGCCATATGTACCGCTAACCTCTGAGCTCATCCCCCCCCTCCACCCCCCTCGCTCCCCGCAGCAGCGCTCGCCAGAGCCGGGCCTGAATTTGTGTCCATGTGCGCCCAAGTGCACAGACCATAAAAGCAAAGTCAGACGCCTGACGAATGAGATCTGTGCTTCTCCGGGCAGGCCGGCCAAGTTTGCAGAATTCATGATCAAACACAATGAGCAGATCGACCTCGTAAACACACATTTATTCCGTAGTCAGCACAAACATTTTTAGCCCGGTTTCAAACAGGGACAGAGAGTGTCTGCTGTCTCCTGTTGTCTGATGAGCTCATTCAAAGAGCATGTTGTCAGCTTGTGTCTTTGAGATCACATCAGCTCTTTTATAATCACATTCATTCATGCATTTAAAGATGCCCCAGTTGCCTCTCTAAAGGCGTCTGGATCAGAACTTCTTTTTGTGTCGTACATATTTAATGATTTAAGTGTTTTTCTTTGATTTCAAGCTAAATGTGACAACTGCCTGTTAATTAGACGGCTTCTTTACTTGTGATAAAATTCAGTGGAACCGAAAAGGATCATCAATAAACTTGAAGGAAGTTCTCTAGAGTATTAAAGGACTTCAGAGACGGACGCAGTTAGATTCTCAATGGTGTCTGTAACAGGGGTGGGTATGAATTTTTAATCTTTATCTGCTTATTGTTTGAAGATTTATCTCTCTGCGTGGCTGAAAGGGAACCTCGCCACCCGGCGGAGCGTAAAACACTCGCCCGTTTCATCGGGGATGGTTGCGTGCGTCTTTGAGGTCTCCGCGTGACCCGTATCTGCGCTGTCACTCTCAGCCTCTCACCCATCCATCATCTGGTGTTTAATTACTCCGTACAGGTACCTCTCCGCCTGTCACATTAAGATTCAGGGTGTGTTGGAGAGAGCAGCAAGGCCCCCTCACATGCCAGTCACAGACGAAAGCGCCATGAAAACAGAGCCGTACCAGCAAACCTGGCAGCTGACGGGTTTTAGGACAATTTTGGAAGACTGTCCTTTTCTTTATTTTTCTTAGCGTATGGCTGCTCTACATCGTATTTCTTGTGTCCTGAAAAAGAAATGGCTATGGAGGAAAGAAGGAGGAGGAAGAAAGATGGAAGAAAAAGAAGGAACGCCTGCTTTGGCTCAGTGGCTGCAGCAGCACGCTGTGACCATATGCTGCTCCAGGTGGACTCGGTATCCAGGCAACTGTATCAAAGCGGGAGGGGGGCACCTCCGCCTGAATCCAGAGGGCTTCTCAAACGGAGGAGAACAATGCAGCCATCATCTGCTGGCAGGTAAGCTCACCTGGCCTTACTCAGCCCAAGTCTCCCTGGCAGCTCCACAGAGACTCCTTTCAGGCCATCTCCCCTGCTGGGTTAGGACCCTCCCACCAGGGGTCCGGGAAGGAACACTACCTCGTCTGTTTTCTGCAGGGAGAGTGTCAGCACGTTCGGAATAATAGCCAGGTGGTTGAGACAAATCCGGACGGAGCGTCAATGCAGAGAGTGAACGTTGACTGACACCGTTTGGGTCAGCAGACCCAAATGGATGTCAGGGCTCTATGTACACACAAATACATAAATACTGAGGTTTGGGGGGGGGGCGGGGGCATACTACATATCAAGATGTATAAAAATAGCAATGATATCTGTTTATTTTGGCATTAAAATGGTATTTAATCACTACCAGTAGCCAAATGTCTATTGAATTGTATGTATTGTATTGTAAGACTTACAAGACTGACACATAAGTTTGTTAAAGAAAAAAAAAAAAACATTTTTAGAATTAAAACTCACACAGTCACAATTATAAGATGGTAATTCTCATAACCACTGTGGAGTATTTCATAATTTAATGTGAAGTGTACTCCAGGGTGCTGATTATTGGATCACTTGAGTGTGCTCATTGTCTTTAGCTGGCTCTTTTCCTTTTCCATCTGTATTTAGCGCAGCAGCATTTTTCGCTGCTGTGTTACAGATCGAAGTGGGGGGGTGTCTGTGTGAGCAGGAAGAGGCGTGGCTGCGGCATCTGGATGACAATAAAGATACGCTTAATGCAGTCCAACGAAAGCTGCTGACCCAAATCAAACTTTTGGAAAAGGTTTTGCAGCTATTTCTCCAAGCAGTAGATGTATTTTTATTTACACTGAGGAAGATGAAGAGGATGAGAGTTGCACTTCATGATCAGCCACAGTTTTGGGAGAGAGAGCGAGAGGGAGAAAGAGAGAGCGGGAGCTAGGATGCTGAGAGAGGTCAGACCAACTTTATCTGGCGTATCTGTGAAGATAAACAAAGCTCGCCGAAAGGAAGGTGGAATTCACTAAACTGTTTCCTTTTCTCAACGTCTCATAAACTCCAAAACTTCCACATTTTATGGCTTGTTTCCTTCCTCTTCTGGATGCAACGGAACAGCAAGAGCCCCCCAAAACACACACACACACACACACACACACACACACACACACACACACACACACACACACACACACACACACATTTATGGAGGATTTCATAGACATAGTATGTTACACAGCTCCTTACTTTAATTCATCTAACTCCCTAACCCCAACCCTGACCCCAAACCAACCTGTAACCTCAGCCATAAAACCAGGTCTTGACCTTCAAACAGTCCTTTAAAGTCAAAATGGCCCCACTTGGCAAACACGGCCCCACGTTGCTGGTGGAATGAGGATTGGTGCACTCAATATAGTAAAAGGAGTACACACACACACACACACACACACACACACACACACACACACACACACACACACTACTTGTATGAATGTGTTTTAGACGAGCTGCATTTCTGTCCACGTGACGGTGGAGCTGCCTTTGTCTTTGTCTTTCCTTTGTCATCAGCCTCCTGATGCACCTCATTTACCAAAAAGTTAAAGTGTCTTCTTTTCCCTTCCCTCTCATGATGACAGCAGAAAGAGCAGAATATGGAATTATTGTCTGCAGCTGGGTAAACAGAATTGGCTCACCTAACATAAAATGGCTGATTTGGAGAGAAGAAATAAGGGCTGTTGTTTGTGCTGAGGGAAACAAAACTATATAACAAAGACCATCTTTGGTGGCAATTTGCTTCTTTGTCAGCCAGTTGCTGTGGAGAACCAATTTACCACAAATACGTGAAAGCAATTTGCCTTACAGTATGAAAATGCTGAAACCATACGTCAGTGAGGCCAAATCATGTCGTATATATCCAGGAGAACATTATGAGCAGCTTCCACTTGTGCTTTATGTTCCCATCATATTAGTTGGGCTCTTTTTTGTTTAACTCGATCCATCTGACTCTGCAGCAAACAGCCTGTTTTTTAATGATGTGTCCAAACTAGAGAATGAGTAATTGACACTGAACAGTTTGGAACATATTTGGGCTTTCTGGAATGCAGCCCAGACAACGCTCTTGCCAAATTTTGAGCATTATAACTGTCAGACAGGGAGAACTGAACCTAAAACCCTTCCACTGTAGGAGATCTTTACCTGGGTAAAATACAAGCTGAGACGTTTTGATAGCATGCTGGAAAAAAACATATATAATGCAGAAAAAGAGAGACACTTGATCTTTGCCGCTGCTGCTCGGCACAGTTAAAATCGGAAAGATGCAGCGTTGTTTATAATTCCTGAAGTTTATTTCAGAAATTGTGTGTTTATCTCGCGAGGTTGCCAACTCTCAGCGAGCCGGAGCAATTAAATCCCAGACTGGGGCCGCGCATGCCTTTAATCACGCTAACCTGCGACGGCTAAGCCGTGATCGGGACCAGATACGGCATTCAGGAACCGACCGAGGTCAGGTTCTGGGGCAGGTATGCAACAGGGCAGCGCGCGAACTGTAAACAGCACGTTTCTGCTCGGCGCCCGCGTAGCACGCGCTGTTCGAAAGGCGCCGTCAACGCGAGAGCCGCTTGTTATAATCGCAACGTCAGACCGACACGGCTTCAGCCAAAGTCCAACCAGGAAAAAAAAACAACAAAAAAAAAAAAAAAGTCGGAATGGACTCAATCCCCGGCTTTGACTATAAAATAAACACCACATCAGAATAAAATCTACAAACTTGTGACAGCGAATGTTCCTTGTCATTTTCTCAACACTGTGAGGCCTGAGTCCCAATCTGTCTCTAATCTTCCACAGTTAGGGGGCCAGTCGGGGGGGGAGAGGAAGTCATTGCAGGCAGCTGTGTCGGCCGCTGAGTCCAGCACACTAACGCCCCCAATCCACTGCTTTTTTTTTCTCTCCCCCCCCTTTTCTTTTTTTCCCCCTCAGTGGAACTTATTTCAGATGAAATGTAGAAAGAAAGAAATGTAGACGGCGCGCAGTGCTGAGCCGGGGTATAATGAGTTACAGGTGGAGGGTTTGAATCCCCCGGAGCTGTAACCCACGGCTCCAGATGAGCCTGAGTGTGTTTCTGCGAGAACAGCCTCTCTCTGATTTCGGAGCGCTTTCTCATTTCAGCTGAGCAGCTGCTGATGACGGCGCCATTTAACATGTCACAACGCAGGAAAAAAAAAAAAAAAAAAGGGGCATCTTACATGTGCACACCCACACACACCCGTCAGACTTGTGCTCATTAGCATCAGGTCGCAGCGATGTGCAGACACAGGTTTGGAATGAGGGATTTCCCCCTGTCGTGATTGTGCACACGTGTGCCACGTTGGATGTGGTTCCTTGCTAATCTGCGAGATATGAACATGGCTGCCCTGTTTTGCTTCAAAAGGCTTCTGAAGGGGTTTAACTTATTCACTGGCCATGCAAGGTCACTGTATTCCCGGGAGAGCGGCCAGAAACACAAGGAAGGAACAGAGGAGAGGAGAGTAGCAGACAGCTATAATGAGAGCGTACAAGGAACTGACCACATTTATAGGCGCTTGAACCTTGTGGTAAACTTGGGAAATGAGGTTGCACTCTTTCCCAATTTTCTCTTTAACCAAAACCACAGGTCATATGGTAGAAATTGATCCAAGATCAAAGGGAATGGCCAATTAGGCGCAGTCGTCCATTTCATGTGTAATATCTCCCTCAGATCGTTGAGAAATGTTCCGGAGGAAACACGTAGGTGACATGTGCAGGTGCAAATTTTATCTGTTGCCCTCAACACACTCGCCGTGCATTTTTCTCCCTTTAAAGTGCATCCATATGTCTGCAGCTCAGACATGCACCTCATTATGTTTTATAAGACCATATAGAGATTATAGTGCATTTTCATAAAGTCTAGACGTTTGAGGGTGTAATTTTGAAGCTGTTGAAGGCATTTAGACCAAAATAAGTATATGCGTTTTCACTCAAGCCTGTCCCTGAGGACACACAAGAACTCTGAACTCTTGAAGACCCTTGTGTGTACATGTTAGTGCATGACAGGGAAACTCTATATGGGTGTGTTCAGGACACCGATACTCAAACAGGCTGGCTGGACTCACAGGGCGCTGAGGCAAAGAAGATGTCACCACTAAGGGGTTAACGGACAGGCTTCGATGTCGGTTCAGGGGACCTGACGCGCACGCACACGCACGCACACACACACACACACACACACACACACACACACACACACACACACACACACACACACACACACACACACACACACACACATCCGTGAACACAACACACGCAAGATTAATTAAAGCGTTTATGACACCTGAGGAGAAAACCAGAGGATACAAAAGCATTTATCGATCTCAGTGGTTTCATTACACATATTGAGATTTTATTGTGTCCTGTACAGATATTAGAACAGGGATACAGCAAGTTTCCTGTTTACTGCGTTCTGAATTTACTGGACTTCAATATTGCTGGACTGATATTTTATCCCCAGTCAGGCAGGAATTAAATCCAGGAGTAGAAAGCCATTCGAAGACATCTAATCTGCCCATTAAAGTGCATGAACTGTATGAATATACATAATATATGTGAATTTATGTAAGATTCTTCTGAAGCTCTTTCGAGGCACATTTTCATGTAGAATTTTGCTGATTTGCTAATTTCTGCAGCTGCAGCTCCTCACATGTTATTGTTCTGTCAGGAATATGACTTTGGGTTTTAGAATTCTGTCCTGGAATTGATATATATATATATTTTTTTTTACAATTTTTTCAAAGTAGGTTGTTTCTCTGTTTTGTCCTTCGTCTGGAGCTCACTTTGAAGAGTCTCACGCTGCTCTTATTTTGGATGGATTTTTTTTGGAGGGTGATACTCTCTCCTCATCTGGTTCTTCTTGGAAGCGGCTGTGTAGTTCCCCGGGTTCTTGGATTTCCGTGGGTATTTGGAGCTCAGACAGAAGTGTGTAGCACTGCAGGTTTTGCTGAGCTCATTTTCATAATTTTAATTGGCCTTATTGTGTAAAACTTCATCTTAAAGCAGCTTGTTCTTTTTGGAGTTCTGCTGGGGGTTTTTTTTGTGGCTGCCTTTGAGTTGGACTCACGTTTCTTTGTAGCTGGTCCAGTGGGAGTTCATCCTGCACACGCTCCTCTCTGACAGCAGGTTGCTTGTTTTCTTGGAGAGACATCTACTGAAAAGAAATTAGTGAGTAACTTTAGTGATTGGATACACCGGTGAACAGTTATTTATTTGGAAAGGGGCTTAAATGTCTTGTAGCAGCAACACATTATTAAACAAAAAATGATTTTTACCAGGCTAATTACTCTCTCCGCATGCATATTCATGTGCCCTGTTGCTGTAAAACATAATTTCCAGCGACTTTCTTCTTTCATCCGCTGCAACGTGTTCGCGATACCCAGCAGCACACAACTCCTGATGACGTCCCTGTAGGAGACAGCGCTGCGCAGACATGCTCAGTGAGCCAGAAACAAACTGACAGTCTACCCTGGGTATCAGTTTCTAAGATCAGAGCACATATCTTAAAACACAAGTATCCCCCCCCCACCCCCTCCACCCCACCCCCGTGCCTGTTTGGCCACCACAGCCTTCGCCCGTCCTCTGTTTCATCCTCTCTTGTCCCGAGCAAAAGGGGCTCTTGTAAACCGACAGGGAGACACTGATCCCCGAGCTCAGCATCTGCTGACAAGCTAGCCTCCCATTCAGGACTGGCTGGAGGCATGGGCCACCGAGAAACCCGATCCAGCTTGGCAGGGTCTCAACGATCGCTTCCTGCCCCATCCGGCCCACACAGCTAAGTACTCTTAATTAAAGAGGTTAACTTGTCTAAGATATGACTGGGGGGGAGAAAAAAAAAAAACAAAAAAAAAACAAGCCACAATCGTACCATTGTTTCCGACTCTTGCAGAGAGATTTTCGGTCTGACGTGGTGTGATGTGAGCTCTGATACCTAAACAATTACATTAAGAGAAAGTGGGTAAGGGGAGCCTCTTAATATGAACGGACCACCCCACTTGGTCCTGACTTACGGGGGAGGCAGATCAGGTGAGGGTGACTGGTGATTTAAGGAGGACAGTGTTTGTCTCTCTGGAACTCTGGGAGCCCTGACAATCTGGAACTGGAAAGGAGCACTTTTATTATTCTTTTTGGTTGCTTGTAAGCATACATATTAATGAAGAGTTAGGTCATTGCCAGAGACATCTGTATCGGCCCGTGGGGCTGCCTGCTAAACACCAGAGAAATTAGAAATGTAAATTTATACCCGGAGATACAATATGAGAGATTCTTCGCTGTCGTTTTAGGCCTCGGAGCTGTATGGGCTCCTGCTCTCTGGAGGCAGCCCTGCGGAACAGGCTATTCATTGCAGATCGACCAGATTGCAAATGACAGACTTTTGCACAAGAGGCCTGTTGTGTCTCTGCAGCAGAACATGCAGAGCTCATTTGATTCAGCTGCTCTGCCTTACAACTATAAATCTACACAATGCAGAGGGAAAAAAAAAAATCCTGTTTCAGTGGCCTCTTGCTTCACAGCTGAATTCCAAGACATAAAGAGAAGCAAGTACATATCTTACAGCAATAAAAAAGTCATTAATTTAGAAGGTCTGTTTTCCTGAGACCTTATTTATAACCCTAAAAAAAACAAATCAGTATTTAATAAATATGCTGCTGCTGATATGGAGCTTACACTCCCCTTTTATATAGTAAAATACAGCACATGTGGGGCCTGTAATGTTCTCTATTGCGATGATTTTTTGATCATAACCCAGCTGAACCTTTCCAAACATTTTGGATATTCAGTAAGCTAATGTCTTTAAAAGCATCTGAGCAACGAGCTGGCAACACATTGTGACATGAGTCAAACACATATAACATTGATTTTTTATTTTTTTTATTTTTATTGACTCATGCTGCACAATAACCTTGAGAATGACAAATGTTACAACAAAATCCATTTAGTTCCAATTGTGCGTCCATGCCACATCTTCATATCAGGCCTTCAGTGTTACGTTGCCCAGTACATTGTCTGGTTCTCTCTACAGTATTTGCCACTGTATTGATCCTGACACACATATGAGCACCTGCAGCACCATGAAGATACTATAAATTACTGCACCCAATACACAAGATTAGATTTTCTATGTACAAAACTTTTTTTTCTATGATAGGAGATCATTAGTGAACATTTAATCCCTTAAAGCTCTCTCTAAGCGTCTTTTGAGAGCTTTCCTATGAAGCCTTAGAAGTGCCTCATCAATAAAAATAATGCTGTTTCTCAATTGCATTAGAGTATCGATCAGTGCAGGAAGTGAACAGTATGTGTGCACACTGTAGGAGCTCCTGTGGATCCAGACCTGCACACAACCAGTTCGGCTGTCAGCTCGTATCATGTTTGGCTGACAAATTTTCAATAGCTCGGTGGAAAACACATCTGGCAGCAGTGACGGCCCTGAGGGACAGAGGGGCTCTCTGCTTTGTTATCATTAGCTGTCAGTGCATAACCTCATCTTTGGCTCCCCGCTTAGACACAGGAGCCAAGACATCCAAAAGCGCTGCAGCTGTGGATAACTCCTATTATCCTGCTGGTATTTACCTTAGCTGCATCTGAGGAATGGATACTGCGAGATGTTGTAATTGCGTTCGCCAGGATCCTCCATTGCTGGAGAGACCATCTTCAAGAGGACCTTAAACCTGGGGAAGTGGGTGGGTGTGGGGGGGGGGTGTCCCATGTTTCTGCTGTTGTCAGCTTTGCAGTTGTTGTTGGTCGCCTTTCTTCTCCCTTCCTGTTTGTACCCTGCTGGGATCAATGCCGCTGGAGATGGTAATCACCACAAGCGCATGCAGGAGCACAGCTCATTAGTGCACGTGCGTGACTCACACCAGGATCGCTGTCTGCATTATTATAACAGTAACAGAGTATTCTGTGCCACCAGCTTTAAAAAAAAACACAAAAAACCCACATCATTGATCCAGTATGTGCAGGTTGAAGAAGTGAAGGAAACAGTGGTGCCATCTACACCCGAACCCCCACTTTCTTCTCCCATATCTCTCAGTCCTGCAGCTCAGTCATATAATAAGGTATGATTGCAGCTCAATCTCTGTCTTTTTTCAGAGACAACCCATTAGAGACGCCCGCACCCTGAATTGAGTCTCCATGTAAAAACTCATTACTGGTGGGTGATGGATGAAGCCTCTTTTCATACCGTGCAGCTGTAATAAACAATCAATGAGGAAGCATGTGCGGCACAAATCACCCCGCGCGCTGCCTCACTGGCATCAATATTCTATATGAGGGGGTCTTGTTTTCCAGTCTGAGGGTCAATACTAATAGACAAGTGCACAGATTGGACATCCTCAATATAAAACCCACCTCAAAGAGGTGCGGCGGTGCTTGCCCAAGACCCATGCCTGTCCTTGGATCGAGCGCTCTTGAGCTGTCCAGAATCCGAAAGGGAATGTTTAAGAGCGCCATCAAAAATAATAAACACCAGCCCAGTTTTGAGTGATGGGTATAGAATTCAGACTTTATTCCATATTAATGTAAATGGAAGCCCTCCTCGCCCTCTCAAAGCGATTTCCTCGACTAAAGTGGGGATGTGAGGCGGACTGTGCATTATGAAGGTCAGCAGCAGAGCCGTCGCTGGTGGAAAGCACCTGTTATCAGATAACTGTTAATTAAAATATTAATGGGCTGCAGCAACTGTTAATTTAATAAGTGACGGACTGTGTCAAACATAATAGAAGATCCTGCTCCTCAATTGGTCAAACAGGCACTAAACCATGTTGTGGTTAATCAAGTAAGTTTGCGATTGAGATTAAAGTCATTTGTTTAGGATTCTGCCAGGGAAACTGGGATATTTAATCGCGCTCCACTTGATCAGCAGACGACAGGTATCGGCTGATAATCCCACACGTGATTTTAATCAGAGCTGCACTGGATGAATAATGACACTGACACTAATACTCGATATTCACACGCTAGTGTAATTACGTTGAATCGCACAGGAATACCATCAGGGATACCTACAGCACCACAGTGTAACATATAATCTGTAATCGGTAATGTAATTAAGAATCCCATAATAATCTGGGTGTTCAGCACTGACATAGACATAAGGTGTTTGTCATCAATTGTCTGTTCAATTTCTTGTGTTACCTGTTTTTGGATGAAGAACCTGATCGATCTATGCTTTTTAATTTAAGGTACCCTTCCTGACTATGTTGAGGGACTGAACTGAGCTCGTTGGCTTTTTCGTTTTACATTTGCAGGATTGCACTGTGCTTCCAAGAAACCAAGCCTCCTGCTCAGAATTTGCCCATAACTCTTTTCTGGCATTAAACGCTAATGAGAGTAAACTCAGTGGAAGCTTTCCATGTAATAAATGTGGGATTAGAAGAGGGTGTGCTCATCGCTGACCGACATGACACAAACAAGAGAATCAAAACAGGTACGTCGACAAAGAAAGCTCTGTTTTCTGGGAAATATCACCCAGAAATTGATTATATTTTTTATTTGTTTTAATAATTTGCATGAATTACTTGCATTTTCCACTCTAATGTCTGTCTCTAGTCGATAATAAGGTTAATGTGGTGGAATAAAACAAGTGCATCTTTTATTTATTCCAATACAGTTGGATGATATTAAATGAAAAGGAAGGTAAGCTATACAATAAATGAGGTAAAACACCACTGGAGACTTACTCAGAGTGGCACCAGCAAGAGTTTTGTGCACTTAACAGAAACAGAAGTATTTTGCAGCAGTCTGTAATTCTGTGGAAATGTGAGCTCATATGAAAGAACCTGCTCGATCTGTAAAAGAAAAAAGAAACATGTTCTTCTAAAGGCCAGACAAGGAGTAATTTTCTCGGGATATTTTTGGTGTTTTATGAAAGTGTGTGTGTGTGTGTGTGTGTGTGTGTGTGTGTGTGTGTGTGTGTGTGTGTGTGTGTGTGTGTGCGTGTGTGTGCTCACATTTACTACCACTATGTGTGTGTGTGCGTGTGCGTGTGCTCACATTTACTACCTATTGAGTATTAAAATACTCATTCCTCTAGCAAAGTGGTACCATGTTGGCAAAGTGGGGCCCCTCAACTTCAAAGGGCTGTTTGAGGGTAAAGACCTGGCTTTACGGATGGGGTTAGGAATGGGTTTAGGTCGGGTTTATTGTTGGGGTTAGGGTTAGAGTGATAGTTGGTATAACTAGGGTAAGGGTAAGAGGCTGAGGGAATATGTTACATTTGTGGAGGTCCCCGCAAAGATAGAAATGTGAGGATGCGTGTTTGCGGGGGTGTGTTTACAAAATAGTAAAATAACCCCACAATGTATGGTTTGTAATTTACATGCTTTGAAAATGGTATATTTATAGTCAAGAAACTTGGCATTATATCTTTGTCTTTTCTCCCACCCATCCCATCTATTGTTCTTACGCACGTTTTCTCCAGTCCTCCATGGGCAGCACTATTTACTTATACATTGTCAAATTCTGTTTTTCATCTGCAGATAAGATCTGTTATCAGACAGAGCGGTGTAATGGTTGTGCCAGAGTTAATATCCTCTCAGACACACACAAACATGCACGCACACACACACACACACACACACACACACACACACACACACACACACACACACACACACACACACACACACAGTCTCAAAAAGTGCCAAAAATGTTTTAAGTTGAGAGCTGTAAGACAGTGGTGAGTTGTGATCTAAGTGTGACAGAGGAGTCCAAGGTGGAGGTGGGACTGCACCGAGGAGCAGCTTCAAGCACCTTTTGCTTCACTGAGGTGATGGACAGACTGACAGATGAGGCGAGACAGAAATTTCCATGGACTGACATTTGCAGATGACATTGTCATCCGTAGTGAGAGCAGGTGAAGAAAGACCCAGAAAGGTGGAGGTTTGCCCTAAAAGAAGGAATGAAGGGTCATCAAACGCAGACAGAATATGTGTGAATGAGAGGCGTCCATGTGGAACAGTGAGGTTACAGGAAGGAGATAAAGAAGGTGGAGGTTTTGAAGTAATTAGGGTCAACAGTCCAGAGCAATGGGAAGTGCAAAAGAGAGGGGAAGAAGTGCATGCGAGCAGGTTGGGATGGTGGAGGTGATGTGTGATGCTGTGCGATAAAAGAATATCTGTGGGAATTTGAGGAAAGTTGCAATGCAGTTTAGTTCAAAGACAGTGATGCTGAGGGAGAGACAGGAAGCAGAGCTGGAGGTCCCAGACATGATGATGTGGAGGATTTTATGGCGTGACATGGGTGATTGGGTCATGAGTACAACAGAGGTAAAGCCAGAGAGGCTAGACTGAGATGATTTGGACCTGGTCTGAGGTGGGACTGTGAGTGTGTCAGTAGGAGAGGAAAACCAAAGTGGAGATTTATGTATGAAGTGAAAGAGGACATGAAGATAGTTGGATGCAGTGGGAGAGAGCGTAAAGACAATAACTCAAATTCCTACAAAACACACCACTTCTCTGGCTGCAAAAGGCATTGATGCTTTAGAATCAGAGTGAAGTGGCGAGCTTCAGTATTAAAATAAATATTCCTCTGCACAGAAGGATTTCCAATATTTATTATATTATTAAAACATTCCTTTAACAATACAAAAGAGCAATTATTATTTTCTGTGTCAAATCTCTATTACATCTTGAAACGGTACCCCCCCATACCTTGATTTAAATAGGCCAGAGTATCTGATAGCATATAATTAAGCTGCAGAACATATGTGGGCTGGATTGAATGAGGAACTGTAATTAATCTTTTGGAAACATTGACAGTGATATATGTAGAAAAAAGACATGTACAGTTTTTTTTTTGTTGTTTTTTTTTAAATGTCTGTCTGTGTGCCTAAAAGCCAGATGCTCTCAATAAAAACCAGTCGCTCGCCTCTTGGGGATCCATATCTGCCAACAGGCGAGAAGTTAAAGCATTTAGCATTTGAAATTTCCTGGAAAGCACACCAAATGTAAGGTGACAGCGGGCTGGGGTATGTCTGATGTCATATCACACTGCCTTCTAAACTTAAAAAGCAGCATATTTTCATTAATCCTACGTGCGACCTTCCTGTAAATGCAATAAAACGTCTGTCATCCACACAGGCATCCCATGTTTCTGAGCTTCAGACCTTTGATCCGCACACTCTCGTAACTCATATTGTAATACGTGACCTATATGTCCTGAAAATTACTCACACCCCCTTGGCAGATCTCTTGTAAATAACCTTCTGCACACAGGGGGGAGTCACTAGCTTTAACCGTGTTCCTGTGGAATATTAAAGAATGCTGCAATTATCATCTGGCTCATCTGACGCTGACAATAATGGTGTTGTTCTCCCAGTTCATTCATTTTCCTGTACGTACGGCCCGTAAATGCCCCTGTGGGCGAAACATTCATTGGTCACAGTTGAATACTGTTCCAATTTAGAAAAGCTCAAACACATAATTGGAACCATATTAGAGGGTGTGCGGACTCTCATTACGCCTGCACGTGTGTTCGCACATGCAAATGCGCGGGTGAGAGTCCAGGCGGACCTGGTTTTGTTTAGAGCGTGTATGACGAAATGGGGGCTGCTGAGGGCGGAGCTGGAGATGGTTAGCGGCTGCCGACAGGGGGGTTGGGGGGGTGGGGTTGGGGGGGGCTGGGAGATTTTTATCAAACGCACATGAACGTGGGGGGTGCACATTTATGTTTCTCAAGATGCCAGCATGCACACACACACACACACACACACACACACACACACTGGCAGGAAAAGAATGCAAAAGCGGCAAGAGAACACGTGTGCTCACTTCAAAGTTGTCATGCGAGGGGCAAAAAGAAAAAAAAAAGAAAAAAAAAGAACTTGAGGAATAAACACAGAAGAAAAAGAAGCGCTGAGGCCCGTAAGCGAGCCCGTAAAATGTACACAAGCGCGAGGAATAAAACAGCGGGAAAACTCCTGAGAAACGTTGCAATCGACTTTCCCCATCGCGCCGTTTAGCCAGCAGTAATATGTCAGGCTTTCATTGTGTTTGTAATCTGATAAGGCTTTATGGTTCCTCCTGCTATTAGTGTCATCTATTGTCATTTGAGGTGGCGGGATGGCAGCCTGTGGCACTGACCTCTCACACATCCCACATTCTTCAGCGAATGAAGGATTATGTTAATAGTCACGCCTCTTTCTGCCACCAGAATATGTCTTGAAAATGGAGAATGGAAGAAGTGAAGAGCGGCGAAGGTTTGAGGGGGGAGTTACACCGTGTTTTGTCTCCCCCTAGAGGCGGGAGACCCCTCTGCTCCGGTTCACGCTCCCAGGATCTCACTGTGGGAGACTTCCTCTTCCCTGCGCCCCTCTGTTTCATTTCACGTGTCCAAACCAAAACAGACGCTACATGTGGCCGAGGGAACGGTTCCTGCGTTCCCTCAGCTTTTCAGAGCATGGTCCATTTGACTCTGCGGGCCTTCGTTGCAGGGCTGATTGAATTCTGGAGTCTGTTTATTTCACAGCACATCAAGCAGGCAAATTCCAAATACAAATATGCGCCATTCATACTTTCCCTTCTATTCAATTCACATGGTTATGATTTGTGCTCTTTCTTGGTTTTACGCTGCAATAACATGTTAAAACGAAAAATCAAAAAAAGAAACAACCTTCTTGACCTGAGCTTTTGAGTCCTTAATAAATGCTGGATCAACCCCATGAGTAGAACAGCCCCTCAGCATTCATCGACCGGGCAGCAAAGAGATAACAATAACGGTTAGATTTTATTCTGCCAAATCATCCTTGTCAGATATTAATTAACATTTAAATCTTTATTCTCTTCAGGATTTCATGTGTGGGAACAGAGCTCCACTCCTCTCCTCTCTGCCAAACTGGAAACATGCCTCCGCTGATAAGTATCGAAGCGGACAGCCTCCAAGATTACTCCAGAGCGCAGAACTACTTCTTCTTCTTTTTATTTTTTTTTAGTTTTCATTCTGAATAGAAGATCGGAGGTCGGAGGTTGAGGAGGGGTGGGGGGGTGGGGTGATGTGCAGAGTCCTATCCCTGCCTTGAGGATGGACACCAGCACTCCCGGTGACCCTGATTAGGAATAAATGATGATCAGGAGAAGATGGATGGATGGCTGAACAAACATGTTGAGGGAGGTCACGTTCCATTTATGGAGCCTCCGCTGACTGAAAGAAAATATAACAAACAAGGTTTCCCGATGTTCCTTTAAAAACGCTGCAGTTCGGAAGAACTATAACTCTAGATTCTGTAAAGTTACGCACAGGATGCATTATGGCAATTACAGCTGAACTGTTTTGTGGGACATTTAATAGCAGCGCAACTGCTAAAAGCCTTGAACCCTCTGGCCCAGTTCTGCTCCGTTAATGGTGCTTAATGAAATAATAGATGGTTGCGATTGACCAATATGGAGGACTTTCCAGAGCCACACTGACACCAGGAGGTCACGCTAAACAGCCACAGCATGCTTTGAGAGCTAATAAAGGGCAGCGGCAGGAGATGAAGAGTATTTCTGATTTTAGGTGGGTAGTCATCTATGCCATCCCTTGTATTATATTATTATTGCTGTTCTATTATCATTATATTACATTATGTATGATTTTGAATATGGCAAATGTATCAACCGGGATGAAAGCTTCTACTCTCATCTGTGTTTCTCTGCATTTTCTGTCAGCTCACAGAGGACAAATGTTGCAATACTGCAGAAAACGTTGGTGGTGGTGGTGTGTGTGTGTGTGTGTGTGTGTGTGGGGGGGGTAGTGGTGGGTGCAAAAGTTCATGCAAGATCAAGGAAACACAACAAAGCAATAATCGCTCGGCTACTTTTGTGTGACATGTCACAACAGAGTTTTAATTTCATTTTTTTTTCTACTAAGGCTTGCTGAGAACTCCTGTTGGACAACATCAAAGAAGAAGCATTCTCTTTGTTCAGTGGTAGCGCCCCCTGTTGGGTATACCGCTGGACACCGGAATGTAAGTCTATTTTTAAATATGAAGAGATCATAAGTTAGGTAAGTCTAGGACAGTTGCTTCTTATTTATGCAACGCTGCATTTGTTGCCATCATACAAGTGTTAAAAGTTCAGCGAGCATGTGGGTCCTCAGGTGAGGAGGGGCTGTGGCTTCAGCTGTTTTGCATCAGAGATAATGAGACGCTTCCATGACCCCACCAGTTGTTTCCAAAGTGAAATTGATGGATGAGAGACCCACCTCTGAACCTTATCTGGTGCGGAGCTTTGCATTACGGCTACATCTGGAACAGAGATCACGACTTGTGCGTGGAGTTTCAAATGTGGACGTGACCAGACTCCGTTGCCTAGTTTATAAATGCCAAGCCACCAAAGTTGCTCACTTCCTCCACAACTTTCCATCGGGGCTTCTGATGTCATGGTTTGTAACGTCTAACCTGGTCTAGTAAAAGAACAGACTGTCTGTTTTTCTCTTTATCTTTTATTTAAATCCTGACAATATAAAAAATCTGCTTTACCACCACTATAGGCTGTAGGAACGCTTCAACATTTGTTTTGGGAAAACCGTTCTTGGACAATGGACAGATGTTTCCCCACTCGTATCTGTTGAGGCCTTTTGTGTGTGAAAAGCGGTTCTTATGCTCCCATGATGACTTTGTAATGATTTACATCTGCTTTTTATCAACATCGTCAGCTTTCAGGGTTATGGATTTAGTGAAAACACTATTAGGGGGACGTTAGTGGCAGCCTTTTCCCTCAGGTCCCCTCCAGGCTTCTCTCAAATGGTCCTTGGTACCATCGAGGGGTCCCACGGGTGGGATAATGACACTCGATGATCTTTTCATGAGCACACTCATCATGTGGACCGGCTCCACAGCAATGTTAATATTTTATCCTGAATGGAACAGTGTGGCAAGACTAAATTTATTTCGGCCGAAATTTACTGGCAGAGTTCTTTTTTTAACAAAGGCCTAAGTGATACTGTTGCGGTCCCTCTCATTCAATCAGAGCAGCGCTGACCTGTTACAAGGAGGACGGAGGAGCTCTGATGGCTTCCTGCAGGACTTGGTTTTGAGGTTGGGCCTCTTATGCATCCCAGTAACGCTGAATTAGATTTGGATCTGGAAACTTTTCCCAGCAGAGCATCAACAACATCAGTATCGACTTCACTTGTCATTGTTTATGATGTTATGGCTGACTGGCGGACTGGATAGCATGAGGAACAAAATGGAGTACGTGAGCTTCGAAATGATCAAGACCATATTTTAGAGCTGCAGGATGTGTTTTGGGAAAATTTAATTCAATGAATATTATTGATGCATCACGTTGTCTGACATCTGGATTTTTGTAGCTTGTTTTGTAGCATTCTTATGCTCCGTTGGTGAACCTGATAAACGTTCTGTTTTGGACCATGGCTAGCACAAATTTTTGTGGTTAAAAATCATATGAACCAACAATATTCTGCTGCACCAACAAAACTGCTGGTTTTCCCAAAATTCTACTTCCAATTAATTATCCTTGGCCCTGAAGCTTGAGGGTGACGGAACCATGTTTGATATTTTTACATAATTCTTTTTAAAAACAGAATCTTCAGGTTTTTACTGATTGTGTCATGCTCTTTGAGAACGTGAACTTGTGTTTTTGTATTCTCCAGCTGGAAACATCTAAACGCATCATGTACAAAGTCATTTTAAGGACACACGTGCATCTAATTCTGCATGCAAATAAGATAGCAGCTATTATTAATCCCACACATGCAGTAAAGCCTGGGCAATAATAAGCTGCACGTAAAATCGGCATTCTGGAAAGTTTTTTAAAATCTTGTAAAAGCACACTCAGTGATTTATTTACATTCACACAACAAATTAAATCTAATTTAGTACTTAAAAGCTGCAGTGGCAGAACTCCAATCTTAATGGACTAAAATTTTAATAAACTGATCATTATTGTGTCATCATATCCAGAACTATAAATGAGGATTCTGAATTATAGAAATATTAATTTACATTTTCATCATAATTATATGGTGGATGGTTTACATTTGGATTGCTCCAATCAAACGACATGACAAGAACAAATGCCAAAAAAAAAAAAAACCCACTCAGAAGCCAACAAAAATGCACAAGAGGGTGTCTTAGTTTAGAACTCAATAAGTGGCTTTCAAACAGAGGATGCAAAAAGTTTGCCTTTCTAAGCTGTTTTATCAGCAATATTAGCTGCCTAAATTGGCCATCGTTTTATTGTTGCACGCAGAAATAATGAACACTGAACAGACACAGAAGACAAAAGCCAAACCAGGGTGTTTATTTCCCCTAATTCATTCACCGTCTGTCTTCCTCCCATCTCAAGTCCTGGCCACATAGATCCAATTAGGCTCATTGCACATCGCAGTCTCATATATATTCATAGCTGGTGTGAATGACAAAAGAGCGATGATAATGATGCCGATATGGGCCGGGCAAAGCAATTACAGCCACTGCCGCCATAAATAGTTGCAAAAATCGCTGTCATTACAAAGAGGAAACACACAACGCTTCCCGCACGGCTGTCATTCCGCAGAGAGGCGACCAGTACACACGCGACAGAAACGCTGTTTCCGCCAAAGAGCTGTTTTGCCAACTTTTCCCAAGCGCTCGTTCAGTGATCACTCCAATTGAGTGGCTGTGAGGAAGCTACAAACTCATCACTGATCACAACTATTGCACAGACGTCTCTAATATGGCCCCTTACAATCACACTTTCCAGAAGCTAAAACCAAAGAAATCAATTACACCAGTTAGCGTATGTTAGTAATGACTTTATTCTTTATATTAGTTGAACATTTCTTTCCGCCACTTCTGTGCACATTGTACGTACATGTGAATGCAGCTGTCTCTGTAAACACACACGTGCCCTCGTCTGTCTGTTTACGCAGTGATACCTGTGTGTGTGTGTCTGTGTGTGTCTGTGTGTGTGTGCATGTGTGTGTGTGTGTCTTTGAATATGCTACACACTGAGTACCAAAATCATCATTCTCCTAGCAAGGTGAGGACATGTGTGCGAGGTGGGGACGGTTTGAACGTTAAGACTTGGTTTAAGGTTGAGGTTAGGACTAAGTTTAGGTTAGGGTCAGAGGTTAGTTTGGAAGTTAGGATAAGGAGCTGGGCAATCCATCATGCCTATGAAAGTCTTCACAAAGATAGAAGTACAAGGATGCGTGTGTGTGCGTGCATGTGTGTGTGTGAACATGATTTACAGTACCGTGTGGGTCATAACTCATTGCAAACTGAATTTCCTGCCCGTGTGGTTCCATCCTTCCGTAATGCCCTTGACAGAATGGAAAGCACAACTGATGTCCCGTGTCTAAAGACTGACATTTTTGGGTGTGACTTTTGAATCTGGACTTATAAATAACCCACTTGTGAGGCCCGTCTATGGTCATATGAAGACAATGATAAATCCCATTCTTGCACTACAGAATCATTTGAGGCTGTTAGTTGTAATTATTTATGGATCACAAATTTAAAGGATGGATGATGGTCTAACAAATCTGTGGGCTGTCGCAGCCAGAAATTCTGACCTTATAACAGCACGGGGACACATTTAACTGGAGAGATTCATAAGCATTCAGATACTGCAAATAATTGGGTATAGAAATGATAATTACCCTGCTGGGGAGAGAAATGACGTAACAACCGGCAAGAGTTTAGTCTGAATCATCCCAGAGGTCGCCTATTTACCTGTTCCCAGTAGCCGAAAGACACAGTCCAGGTGATTTTCTTCCTGATAATTAAAGGTTAATTAGAACCTTTAAATAAAGCCAAACTAAGCTAAACAGGGCTGGCAGATTTATCCTCCCAGAGGCCTGCAGCTGTGTGTTATTAGGACCACAGAGAAGCACGGAGCAGATGAGCACTTGACCCGGACTCCGTGCCAGCATGTGTGAATGTTCACACGTGATAATGTACAGTTGTAGGAAAGGAATTTCCATCTCGCAGGCGTTTGCCTTCGGAATTTTCCTCTAAGTCCCTTTAGTCAAGGTGGAAAGCTTCGTCACAACCACGGCCTCAAAGGCAGCATCGGCACAGCAGCAAATGCTCTCGGGATGGTGCGCATGTGGGTCTGTGGCAAAGATACGGCACATTCAGGCTTCACAGATCACTCTAATCCGATGTGCACCTCTGTTCCTTGTTATAGCTGCTGGCCTGCACATCCTCCCCTCAAACCGTTGCGACTGTGCTAACCAGTGCGCCGCCTTTATAGCATAGCTGTTAAGATTTAATATAAACTATCAGCGTAAATCATCGCTGACATTCATTTGGAAGCATGTGAAATAGCCAATGGCCTTGTAACAAAAGCATATTGTTTCAACTTTCCTTTTCTTTTCTGCTTTTTTTTTGCTGTTTTGAAAAAAAAAAAGAGTCAAATCAAAGAAAAAAAAGACCGGAAAGAAAATAAGAGACAGACAGTGTGTCCTGCTGAGACAGCAGGTGGATGCACAAGAAAGACGAAGGAAGACAAACAGCAGCAAACAATGACACCCCCCTCGCACAATAAGAAACCCCCACCCCCACCCCCACTCCACCTTACTGTAGTAATATTTCACAGTTTTTATTAACGTCCATTGTCCTGCTGTCTCAGAAAGGAACCCTTTTCACCGATCAGATGCAGTTTTTAGTCCTATTACAGCCGCATTCCTCCGTCTGACACAGACGGTCGATGCTCATCGCTTCGTTTTCTCAAGCTCCACCGTTGCTACATTGTCGCCCATGTGCGATTTCACACTGCCTGTGAGAGACATAAATTGCTAACTACATCACCATTCCCTCGACAAAGATGAGTGTCTCATACCACAAAGTCTGTGACAAAACCTTCCGATTTGCCTCGAGGGCCTGCGATCGATTTGAGATGATATCGCGGACCCATTCAGCACAGGCAGCTTACAGAAATCTTTCAGATCAGTGGATCGTTGTGCACCTGCAGCCAAAACCTACTGGGGACGTCTCTGTTGCTGCAGCAAGAAGAATGAAGGAGTCACTGGGAGGCTATAAATGCTAGTATCCAGGTTCCTGTTTAGAATATGGAATTCTGTCATGTTGTGGAGAGGCAGAGAGATTGACAGCAGGTGTTGATGCTGGCAGCGCCTTCGGAGGAGCTGGGGTTGGACATCAGCGGCAGCATCAAGTGAGCGAAAAAGCGTGGCAGCCTGTTGAATGCTGCCATTTCTAAAAAGGCTGAGGCTACTCAGGCAGCGCTGCGATATCCTGTTTCCTTTCAGAACCACCTGATTTATGGAATCAGGATATGTCTACGTACACAAATGCAGAAACGGGATACTATAAAAGCTGTTAAAAGCCGCAATACAAACAGGGTCACGCAAGCCCCAACAAGCTACAGGAAAACAATTCACCAAACTGAAATATAAATCTGTTTTTCAAAGTTAAAAGTTATTTTCGCCTTATTTTCTCCTTCTCATTAGAGATCTTGTCCTATAATATCCATGACCACTGACCTTTTCTCTCACGAAGCAGAGAAAAGCTCCAGAAAAAGCTGAAAATCACCTGAAAACAATTCCACTGGAGCTTAAGGGTAGAGTATTTATTGCAGAGATAAAGAATAAAAAAAACAAGATTTAGACAGCTTATGGAAAGAGTCGTGCGTGAGCAAGTGTGTGTTTTCCGGGCCATGTCCTTGTGGGTTTGCATGCATTTGTCTGGCTACAGTACACGAGGGGGAAATGGGTGCAGAGTTGCCTACAACAACATTTAGCGTGAGTTTGAATGACCCCTAAAAGCTTGTGTGAGGTCATGTGATATTTGGACAGCCTAGTCTAATTTAGCCAGTCATATCTCCATCTGCTTCGCTGCGTAGTTGCCTCGAATGGGAATTGAAAACCAAGATAGGACAGCTGTATGCGTTTAGAAGCATGGCAAGATCTGCCAGCCCCCACCCCACCCCCCAAAGCCAAGACGTGCCCCTTCGTCTGCGTGCCAATTTGCCTCATTGCTCCACCGTATATGTAGTCAAACGGTGTTCTGCCTGTTGAAGGTCTGGTACTGTCAGCAGCTTGATGCATTTCCTGGTTTTCCGACCTGTTTAGAAGGAACGTCACTTGTTTCCTTCACTTATCGGCCATGAAACTGTGACAACAGGCCACCAGTCTGGCCCGCGGTTCATCCGAACGTTGTAATTCTTAGATGCTTGTTATGAGTCTTCCATGTCTCTGGTGCCCCTGGGTCCCTGGTGAGGGCCTGACACTGCATAAATAGTTGTGAATGCATTTAATAGCGGGCCCCTGAGAGGCAATCTGTAAGTACACACCACAGCTCATACATTTTAAAGGGGATAAGCTCCGATTGGTTTATTGTAACAGAACCACGATTAAGCCCCACCCTCGGCAACCACCTATATGACACAAGATGCTTCTTTTTTTTGGACCTTATGAAATGGACAAAACCAGGCTTTGCGCTCCTCAGGCAGTAAAATGTGTAAAACAATCGAATAAGATCTTCAGCAGACCCTTGGTCTTACAGGAAACCAAGCTGAGCATGTTTTCTTTTGATATGTACAAAATGCAATCGGTGCGAACTGACCCAATACCACTTGCCGTCCTTCTTCATGGGTTTTCCTACCAGTGGTGTCATCCGTGGGTTTTTTTGGGGGGGGGGTAATCACGTTTACGTGATACATCACGCTCATGGCTTCTATCACATTTGTTTGTCCACTTCATTTCGGTGAAGGTGAGCTACTCAAGATGCTGTTTGTGAAATGTGCGACACGCGCATGTAGCACCCGCGAGCGCCCGCTCACCTTCTCCCCCGTCAGCAAAGCCAAGCGCGCCGATGCCAGCGACAGCACTCAGCGTCCACCATCTGCGCCTCAGAATGTGTGTGGCAAATATGTGGACGTGTTTTGCGCGTTTGTAATGAAGATGCTGCAAGGATGGGGGAGGGAAAGAGCAACCGGGATGGTGACTTGGAGCTGTGACTTGTTCTGCTGCGATCGGGTGGGGGGCTGACATTTCTGCTGAGTCACCCAGGACGGCTGTTTGTGACGCAGAGCTGACCTCATTGGCTGCTTTAGCTGGATGACTCCCACGTCGCCCCGATGCCCGACAAATCCCCTTGTTAACCCCGTTGTTTGCTGAGACGGAAACCTGAAGCACCGGCACATCTGGCCAGCTGCAGCGGCACCGAGGGTCCGCAGCGGACCCACGCAGTCGTACGCTCGGAAGAAAAGCCGCCTTAGTCATCCAACATCACTCTGCATCCTCCGCTCTGTTCTGAATATTAATCAGCAAATGTTCCCAGGATCAAGCTGGCATCCAGTTCACACAGATGATGGATGGAGCACCAACTGGGCTATCGCACTCCTCTTTTCTCCTCCTCCCCCTGCTTCATCCAGATATGCACAGATGATTTATATTTGGACCGTTTCCTGCTATTGATTGCCATTCAACTTTAAGCTCCGGTGCTGGATGTAATTCCTCTCTTTCTGCAGACCATCGGTGTTTTTTTTTTCTCCATCCGTTTTTTACAATTCGCCCCCGTTATCTGTCGTTTTTCTCTCCGACCATTCTGGTGTCTTTGCATTTGAAACAGATACATATCAATAAATGTACGAGCCCCAACAGGACTGTCTTCATAGATCATGGTAGATTATGCATCTCTAATATCATGAATTAACTTTTGTATTGATTTGTTTTCCAAATACAGTTATTCAGTTATTGAACCTTTATTTTGACAGGATAGTATTTCCACTCAGACTCTGTGGGAGTTCAACTGTCGAGGGGCCAAAAAAAAGCACTTATGAGAGAATCCGAACAGCAAAGCTTCAAAAAGTGAAAGATTCAAAGGCACAAGCCCATTGTTTTTGTCCTGTTCAGCAGGTAACTTCTCCTCATTCTTTGCCATTTTCAAAAGTGAATTTACCGTCATTCAGGCAGTCACATAACAAAAACACAGCTCCTTGTTTTTACTTCCATCTCAGCTGTCAGTGTTACGGACAGGCCTCCCACGCCCCCCCGCCTTCCTCCAGCAACCTGATTATTTTCAAAGCTCTGATAAGTGACTCCTGAGCTTCAAGAGAACGTGGGAGAAAAACAAAGAAAAGAAACATTGTTGTCCTTCATGGCTCTGACCTTTTGTTGCTTTATTATCGTTCATTCTCTCTGGACACATTAGGAATAACGGTGTTCTTCACACACACACACATAGACACAAATGCACATTCCAGGGTGTGTGGTGGTTATTAGTCTGGCGCTGGTGGAAGGTATGACATCATGAGCCGAATGGCGGTAAACACCCTTGATTGGTGAACGGCTAACGCTGCCAAGAGGGTGGGTGTCAGTGTTGGTGGTCTGCAGGATTCTGGCTGGAGAACCGCCCACTGGAGGCCAAACTGAATAACTGCAGCTGAGTCTCTGGTGAGGCTGGAACAGCACGTGTTGGTCTGCTGGGACTGATTAAGAGCGTTTGGGCTCAGGGATGTTTGTTTGAACAGAGTCAACTCGCATCCCAAATCCTTTTTAAATGACAGCCCTGCTTTGCAGAGTCGGACAGGCACGATAAATATACAGCCGGGCCACGTTTCGCTTGCAAAGTGAAACAGACAGCAGGAGGTGTGTCACTCTTTAATGTGTTTCAATTTGAGTTTTGAAAATGCCCGTGTACGTGCGCAAATCAACACGTTGGAAGGGATTTTCGATGCTCTCTGCAATTCGGTGAAGTTATTACAAACAATAATTGTGTTGTTATCCCCACACGCTTATCCTGCAGCTTAGCATCCTGGAAAAATACCAAGAGCGGTCGCACAAGCGGCGCGCAGTCAACGGGGAGTCTAAAGCCCGATATATTACCATAAAAAAGGCTAACAGCAAGTTGATTAGTCAATCATCACTTCACCTCTGCTGCCCTCAAAAGACAGATGATTGGCAGAGAGCTGGAATGAGTTCATGCAAGTTGAAGTGGATGCAAAAGTGCGCCTCAGATGAGGCCGCTGACTGTGTACCGGCCTTAATCGTCTAATGCTTTAATAGTCTTTGTAATTCACAACGGTCACATTTTGAGGTTTAAGAGAGAGAGAGAGAGAGAGGCAGAACCCAGAGTCAAACTGCGGCAGCTTGGGCTGATTTTTCCAGAACCTTAACTGTGCTTTGCAAGTCAGACTGTGTAAGAAAATAAAAGTGCCCTGCCCCAGGCACATGCTTGACAAGAGTTGGACGAGGTCAAATAATTAACCGCGGCTGGAACAAAGATTGCATCTGCCACACCCTTTAAAATGTGGGTAGACTCGGTCCTCTGAGAATAGCTCTTATACCAGCTGAGGACTGGGAGGGAAAGATTGCAAAGTAGTTAAAACATATAATTCGTGTCGCGGGAACCATATCAGACATCAGGACATCCACTTGTGGGCCTATAAATGGAGACTGTGTTGACCGCGCACCTTTAAATTACACCGAAATGCCCAGTTGTTGCTGACTGGTGCAACGTTGCACCCCCCTCCTCGCGGACATGTCCAAGTGTATCTGTAATCTCATAATCACAGAATCTCTCTGGCATCGGTGGCAAGATAGGAATCGATGACGGGCCAAATGGCTGATGCCGGCGGGGGAGGATAGAGCCCCTGAGAGACAGAAAAAACAACAGGCATTTAATATGATGGGAATAACACAGAACGGCATATAGCAATACAGAAACAAGGCAGATAAGTGGATAATCCCATTACAAACTCTGTAATCTCCATAGCAAAGAGAAGATAATGTAAATGCACCTGTAATAAACAGAAAATCTATAGCTTCTCTACATATGCCTCATCCCTAATTAGCTGTAAATGTATATTTTTATGGACTTACAACAGGAAATACTCCACTAGCCATGGCATTGAAGTTGACTTGAATGTTTATTTGAAAGTGGAACTGTTTTTCAGGTGAAACGTTGGTCTATTATGCAGCTGTAGTTGGTTTATTTCAGGGCATTCTTCCTTAAATCTATCCACTTAAAGAAAAGTGCAGGGAAATGCATTATGGAAACCACATGCCCAGACACATGGAGGTAAATCTTTAACAGATTCCTAATGGTGGAATAATGCATGAACCCGAACAAAGCCATCTAGCTTATTCCTAAACAAATGATTACTAAAAGAAATGTGAACTTTATATAATCAGGGAGTCTCTTCTTTTTTATGGAAAACAGAACATGACCATGCAAACTTATGGTGTGCTGAATTTTAAATACCTAAATACACAGAAAACAGGGCTGATTCAGAGGCAGATGTTGACTGTTTTTAAAACTCGTGAACTTTAAAATTAGCATGCCGGCACGTTCCTGGAGGTCTGCCTTAATTAGACTAAGAAAGACGTTTAAACCCAGAATATCCTGGCTGACAAAAGAGCACATTTTTGTTCACCAACGGTTTCAATCCAAAGAATCTGCCTGGAGATCCCCGGCCCCGGCTCCTGCTGTGTTGTGCTTTCGCCTTCTCCCTACATTTACATGGCCGTGTAATTGTTGAACTTAGCAGCGTGTTCATTCATTAGCAAGCGCTTACCTCCGCGGTCCCCCTCCTCATCTTTCTACATTAGCTCTGACAGTAATGACTTGCCAGGCCTAACCTATTAACTGGCCTGATGCATGCTGGTGGCAAACCCTCTCTGGCAGCTCAGCTAAAATGGAAAAATGCCATTTCTCCGTCCACCATCTCTCTCTCTCTTGCTCTCTCTCTCGCCAAGCCAGCCTCTCATCATCATTTGTAACTTTTATTTGAATTAAAATTTTCAATCATATTAGAGAAATTATGGCCAACGACATGCAAACAACGAAGCATTTGCACCCATTTAATCACACTAAGTTCATTTACTGTCGGTTGCTAACATATTAACATATGTCCATCTAAACAATAATGATTTAATGTATCCACGGTTCGGGTATCCTCAAGGCGGGGGGACACTAAGATAATAATGAGTTGCCATGGTACACAATACAAACTGGTAATTTTAACCAATTTCCATAGCATTTTAGTGGAAGGAAGGGTGTTATTTTGAATGCATTTATGTTGGGGACACAGTGGCTGTTTAATGCTCTCAGACACATTTGTGGGAACATGTGCATGCTGAAATTTGAGCTTTTAAGACGTTTTAGCCCCTCTCACTATCCAGAGGGCATAAAGGATATACCAGTTTGGTTATATGATTCCTGACTGGACTGCCGAGATAAGAGAGTCCAAATAAATCTCTTCTCCTCCAAATGGGTTTCAGTGACAGAGGAAATAAAGAGGTTTTGGTCGGCCAGCCAGATGACTGACGCCCTGGTGCCGCTCCCACCTCAGTGACCAGCTGATAAACCCAGGCTCAGAGAGAGAGAGAACCACTGCTACACACACTCATACAGGCTGTCCAGCCAATGTGCACACACTACTCGGATTGTTTTATTGATCAGTGATTGTTGATTTCAGAAAACCATCACTCCTGGACCCGGGTTTCTATACAGCAAAGCTCACGTCAGACGCAATGCTCTCTGCTGATTGGTGGTGATTGGCCAGTTTTCACATTTGTGATGACGGTCACTGCTGTGAAGCGACAGCACTGACCACTGAGCCATCATTTAGCCCCCTCATTGGCCAATGCAAGCCCCCCCTCAACCCCCCAAAAAAAAAAAAGTAGAATCGCTGAAGAAGAAGAAAAGGGGAAGACATACAGAGAGGCAAAGATGAAGAGAATTCCAGAGCAGAGAGTGTTGAGATGTTATCGGGGATCAGAGATTCTGTCTGAGGCATGGATCTCTGTGTGAACTCCTGGCGGCCTGACCTGAAATGATTTCAGTGTGTCTCTGGCTGGAGGAAAGATAACGAAGAAAAGATAAAACCCTGGAACAACTTTATAATGCATACGCCATGTTTCCCGTTTACAAAGAGAGGCTGGGCTCTACAGGTTCCCCATATAGATCATGTAACACCCTCTGAAATCCAGTAGGATAGGCTGACCTTTGGAGCAGATTCTTTTCCTGGATAGCAGATCAGATTCCCCATTTTGAGGAGTTTTTATTGTTGATGGAGGATCCAGAGCCTATTGAAATACAGTAGGAAAAGACAGATTAAAGGAATAGAGTATAGTTTATCTCTTGGGGTCTCCCCATTCAAGCATAAGGAGGCTGTTTTCTTTACAATTGCACGCCATTTTCATGTAAGTATGTGCACAAACATTACAACAAATGTCTCCACGGGCGTTTGGATGAGGCAAGATTCTGTTTCGATTAGCCTTAGCGTGGGCAACTGACAAAACAAAAGGAAGAGCGAAACAGGCAATCATCTGAAAACACAGAACACGATGGCTACAACAAGGCAATTTTCCCCTTCATGATTAAATCTTCCTATAAGGACCGAGCAGTGGATGTGCACGCGAGGCTCCACCGTTGTAATGTAAATACCACAGACCCATGAGACACAATATCATCACTGCGATTGCTCTAATTAAATCAGCTGTGCATGCCGCTGTTCCAGCTGCTGTTAGTTTGAGCGTTTGCAGGGTCCCTTCAGCCATCATCCCCAGTCCAGGATGGATTGTGAGCCTGTTGAGGTTTGGGGTTTTTTTCACAGAACTGTGATTACACGGGGGTTTTCTGGGGTTCACAGGCAGACACATCTGCATTTATCATCAATTTAAGTTGATGTGATCCACACTTGGATCAGATGACAGTCTGCCGCAGCCTGGTGGAGTTGACTCCAACGCTGGTTGGAGTCTTTAAATTTTTTTTTTGTTCTTTTCACACTGATCCGCGTAGCACGCTGTTGGCCACTGTCGATTATCCCTCAAGGAATTAATGTGATGCAGTTGCGCGGAGGCTTCACTCTGAGAACGGTTCTTATCTTCAATGGCTCTGCGAAACTCCAGCTGTTGTTTAATTGGCTGCTAGGGTGGGTGAACAGCGAATACCTCCCAGTTGTGCCCTGTTTGGTAATGAAGACACAGTTAATGTATGGCAGGGGGCCAGGCACTACGTGAGTTTTCTCTGTCAACAGAAACATGCTGGTGGGAGGTTTTTGAACCTTTCTCTGCAGAGGCAGAGGATTTGTTGTCGTCATCATTGTATAACCAGGATATTTAACTGCCTGAGCAGCACATTGGGTGCTCATATCCATATCCAGTTCTAAAAAGAGTGGAATTCTGTCCATAAAAGCATGATTACTTCAGAGTCAGTTTTGAACAGGACAGGCTGACCCACTAATGGTGCAGTCAATATCAAGTTTGATTTTGGGAATTCAGCTAATAACTACAGTCATATTAAGCCTCATTATCATTTCCCATGACCAGCTGAAAAAGAATGGATACATTTAAAGATTGTTTTGATGTGGTTCCTTGCTTTGATATGATTATTTGGGTGTGTGATGAGTTTAGATTAGTAAGTGTATGCTCTCTAGCAGGATAATACTCCAGCACTATGAGTTTATAATACCGCTCACTGCTCAGTCTCTTTTATATTGCTGCATGCTTCATCTGATGAGGTGCGATTGCTGCAGTCATTTACAAATGAGTGTTTCCTGTTCCCCACCAGATATCACTGATCAGGCCAACTTGTGACAAATTAGTCAGGTTTAATTATCATTTATGCAATCAAAATATTAATTTAAGCAAAGGTAATGTGGCCATTTTGACTCACATGAGAAGCCACTTCCGGTGACACACCCTGGGATGTTCCACTCATATGTTGCAGTTTAGAGGAACGCTTGCCCAGCAACAACAACAACAACAACAACAAGCCTATGGATCACTGCTCAAATTGAATTTGAGTGATGGACATTTGCTGGTGCCCCCAGCCCTCATTCTTGTGTGTGTGGAGTTTTGACTCAGGGAGACAGTCGGTGTGAATGAATGACATTTACCACTCTCAGTGTGGGAAAGCCGGTGTGTTGTTCACATCAAACTCCAACAGCCTCCGATCACTGCAGGAGCCGCTGCCGAGTTCTTACTCGTCTACCAAACAGTTAAAAAAAAAAGGGATCTTGACTTCGTCATGAGTGCATTATCTGGCCTTTTCTCTATTTCTCACCTTCCGTGTGCAGATTTATCTCTCGCTTTGTTAGGACTCACTGATCCATCCCTGGCTGGGCACTTAGATCAGTGTCAAACCGCAAACTGAAATGTCACTTTACCTTCCTTCAGACGCTCGTCACTTCAAGACCGGCCTCATCTGCAGGCAGCGGCGGGAGGAAGGTGTCAGAAAGGCTCTTCTCACACCATCTCACATTCAGATCTTACTCACCCGTCTGCATTAGGTGTCATTCCCGGGGCTTTGGTGGGTAAAGGTCCAGGCCCACTCAAGGAACAGAAAACGCGAGCGATTACACCGTGGCGCTTCGCCAAACAGGCAGAATGGCGCTTGGACCGACCGCGGGGAGCACACATCTGCAGCAGAGAGGGGGAGCAATTTTAGCTTTTTTTTTTTTTTTTTTTTTACACCTGCAATAGCTTCCTCCTCTCGCGCTTCCCTTCTTCCTCACCTGTCAAGTAAAGAGAAGGATATTGTTCAGAGCAAAGAAAGGAACCATTTGCAGGTTCAGACAAAGGATCACATCCTGCCCTTTTCAAAAAGGGTCAATAAGATGAAGAGACTCAGAAGATAACATCCACTTTTGGAAGCAAGGAGATAAAAACCTGCAATTAATTCTTAAGTATTAGCAGATGATGCATATTAAACTATATATATGCTCAGAATTAAGTTATTAAAGAGTCTTCTGCACATTGATAGAAGGACTTGCAGCTTAACTATAAATAACTGGTCCAACTTTGGACCCAAGTAGGAGAGAAAGTAGAGCTGAGAGGATCCTTTATGTCTCCCTCACTGGTTTGTTATGTGCAGCTAATTCAGTTGTTACAGGAACTCTGTGAGGTGGTAGCATCGTTAAAATCAGCCAGTCAGATCAAATTCAGCAAGACGCTGGGAGGAGAAAACACAACCCCCTGAAAGCAAAAAAGCTAAACAAGATCTTCACAAAGTGTCATTGCGTTTTCACGTTCAGCAACGCTGCAGATAAATGTTTGCGGAACGATTCGCGCTGACTGACGTCATTTGTTGTGGATATGAATACAGGTTTAGATGGTCGGTAGTTCTGACCTCTGCCGGGGAGAACATTTCAGCATGACTGACCACGGCGCCTGGCTTGTGTATGAGTCTCTGAGCTGAAAGCGAGGCTGGCCATATGCCTGTTCCTGAGAGTCTCTGATGTGCACATTTATCTGGCTAAGCTGAAAATATCCATTAAGGAAAAAAAGTGATGCTGCTTTTAATTGGTGATGAAAGTGTTGAGCAGTGATTCTGACTGGGTTTAAATGGAGGATGTCAGAAATGTTCAATGTCACGCAGAGCAATCATTCTTATTACGGTTGACGAGGAGCTATTACAGTTTAATAGACTTGTGCTCACTAATCAGTCCAACTCTCTGCAGATAATTCACATTATCAGAAATTATATAATGCAGTTCACACAATAAATGTATTTTCCCCTCCAGCTAAATGTTGTCAGTGGAATCTTAAACCCCAATAACATTTAATTGATAGTTTCGAGTACGTCATAACTTGCCTGCTTGTTGTGAAATATTGACATTGTGTACTTTACGTTATTTGTCTGATTATGTTATGAGTTATGATGTTTACTATAAGCCTTAACCTCCTGAGATCACAAACTTGGTATCAATATGTGGTCAGTTCACGGCTGTTGCTCGATTCCACTCGAGCGGGTACTCGCTGGCGGCTCCACCAGCAGATCCATAAACCTTTGGATGGATCTGGTGTCATTCAGGACCGATGAGGCTCAGCCAGGTCAGAAGGATCTTTAGTGCGGAACCTTGATAGTTTTCAAAGAATTCGTCTTTTGATCATCTTCAGATACCTCAGATGTGATGTTTATTCAAGAGTGAGAGAGATGAGTGACCGTATGTGCTTGGAAACCCAGTGGACTTTTATTGTAGTTTAAGTTCATATTTGTGATCTTGAATTAAAAATACATTGCACGCTTGTGCCAATCAGATCTATTAAGCTTAAAACTTTGTTTAATATCAATCAAAGGACGTCTTCGCCATGGTGAAAGCTAACTCCCGAGCGAGCGCAGCATTTGTTGTGATTTAAAAGCATGAAATGATTAGCAAGTAAACTTGCAAAGGCCAATCGATCTTTACGGTGGCACCATTTCTCCATGTGCGCTTTACAGTAAACCACACAAGCATGCCTAAATACTCACGCCTGTGCTTCCTCACCCTCCCGGCAGAGGAGGAGCCGCGCTGTAGGTTTAATGAGTCGTGTCTAAGGTGTAAATAAAACGCTGCCTATCTCAGATGGTGGTTATGCTGCTGCGCCCGCACGGCTTCATTTAATCCTTATGCTCGCCTCTCCTCACTCTTATAGCCTCTTATCATGTCACAGAGCCGATACTCCTCTCTCATCATCCATCACCCGTGCCCACGCCCCGTCGCCTCCGTGGCAGAGGTGCTCTCGCATTGTTCTTGTATCGTATTAATGCACGCCTGCGTTTAATTCGGAAGGTGTTGGGGGTTTCGACCCGGCACCGCGGGGACCTGCTGAAGACAAACGCTCATCCGCAGACCTTCAGATCACTAAACGTGAGGGTTGGCGCGTCATCGCGGGGCCTCATCTTTCCCCATAACAGGTAGAAAACTTTTAAAGGTTCAGTTTTCAAGGGCGTAAAGCCACATGTGGGAGTCATTTCAATAAACCTGCAGGAAACCACCAAGTATGAAGTCCACATCCAACCAACGAAGCTCTTAGCACAAATAGCAACCTTGTTAGCTGTCCTTCAATAGTTTAATGAGCAATTAAAATCTAAACGAAACTCTCATACCAGTTAATAGTTGTTGCTAATGACCTTGTTAGTCTCCAGTCTCTAATCTCTTCCAAGACACTGACAAGTGAACTGAAACATAGAAATTCAGGCGGACACTTTGCCAAGGAAAACACAAGTTCTAACCCACTTCTCTTTGGATGGTATATTTATTTCTTTGCAGTGAATTTCTTAGCTTGGTCCTGTGACCTGACCTAGATCAGGTGTCCTATTTTGGTCGGCGTCTTGCATACAGAAGTAGAGATCTTAGTTCTTGGATCCTGGGGGAAATCAGGTGGAGTTCCGTTCAAAAGCAGCCAGAAGAGAGGCCACACCCGCCAGGAGTCCGAAGGGCATGAAATCCTCACGCTGCTGTGCCTTTTTACAGTGAGCAGACCCAGTCCGCCGGTCATCTCTGACTCACCAAGATTAATAGCTCGGCTCACAGGTTGGGTTCCCATTACGTAGCTTATCCGTCGCCACCTCGTTATGGACACATCCTTCACTGTCAGGATCGGAAAAAAAACAGCCAAATAGCCATACCTCTGTAGGACCGAGCCCGATACGGACTCAAGATCAAGAAAATCCTCACCCGGGTCGGGCATGGTCAAAAGACTGCGCTTACTGTAATAATGATAATCTTGTTATATTTCAATTTGATTATAAAATGAAATGACATTCGGACACCATTGTTGATGGAGGACGATTGCAATATTTCAACGTGCCACTTGCACGTGCGCATTCGCATGTGTGGCAGTTAGGCACACATCTCGACATGTGTGCCTCCCTGGTTTGTCATGTATGCAAAAAACAAACAAAAAAAACAAAACGTTATGTTGATATCCCAGGTTTCTGTTTATACCCACAGCCTTTCTTTTGGCTCTGTTAATAATTCATAGTAAATTTTACACACTGAATGCTACGTTATTGTGTTTTTGCGGAGCCATTCATCTTCATAGTGACTAATTCGCCCTATGTTGTAATGGCGCGGGGGTCTTTGTGGGTGTAATGGGAGTCAATGACATTTTCTGGAGATGTAATGTGCTTTTATATTATTCCTGCATACACAAGAAATACAAATGCACAAGGAATGACACACACACATTCACACACACAGACACGCATGGAGCTCAGAATCTTGTGCTTTCCAGAAATCTCCAAAGCAGCCACTCCATCCAGCACATCCATCCTGCAGTTTATCTGTAAGCTACGTGTAAGCCGTTATTTATGATGAGACTCCAGAGAATTATGTGATCTAAGTAGCTTCTCTCTTATTATTGCGGTAATGCGCATTAAGGCATTAGAGTGAGCTCTCCTGGTGTGTTCTCTCATCCATATGCATGAGGGTGGCAGGAGCCAAAGTTTGCTGTGTCATCCCTCTTTTACTCCTCGGAGAGATCTCAGAGATCAGATGGGATGTAATAAACATCTGCGATGGGCCGTCAAGGCATCGCGAGCAGACTCGAAGCAAATGTGTAGGACCCAGGCTGACAAACAGATCAGCTCTCTTCCACTTTATGGCTTTCACTGTTAAAACTAGTGATGGCTTTAACATTTGCGCTCCGAAAGGAAACGGCAGACGAGGAAAGACAAAAACATACGTGTCACAAAGAAATGTGACCCCAGCCAAACATACCGTTACAATAAGTACCCGGAATGTTTTACGATTTATGACATCGGCTGTTCGCGGCTGAAGGCCATTTTTCTTTTACTTATAGGAAGGCACCGGCACACCTTGAGGGATGAGCGATGGCGAGATTACCTCCACCCTCATCTGTCCTGTCCTGCTGACATGAATCGCGGCGTCTTAATGTTCCTCTCTCAGCAGATATCATCTCAGACGCTTTACAGCGTTATTGAACGCTGAAAAGCGCGGACGCCGAGGCGATGTTTACCAAAGGAACTCGCCGCTGTTTGGCCGCTTGAGGTCATTCGTCAGCGGCCACCATTAGCTCGTGGTTACCCGTCAAGCGCTGGTGTTGCAGCAGGCGTGGAGGGTTAATGCTGAAACCAGCAGCAACCGGTGATCCCGCAGAGGAAACCCTCCAGACACGCATCTGCCAGACTCGTTACTCATTCTCCCTCTGGCGGCGTGGACATCTGTTATCGCAAGCCTTCCCCTCGCCGTCCAGGGGTGAACGCAACCGATGAGAGGTGGAGGTATACAGTAGCCGTACCGGCTCAAGGCCGAAATGAATACCTTGACTTTGAAAGCGCCGTCCCCTCGCTGGGGAGCGGCGAGGGAACAGCTCCCCTGTGAGCTTGTGTTCCGTATGCATGGAGTGCTCGCAGACGAACGGGGTGGTGCTCCGAGCCCGAGCACAACGCCGTGTCATCGGATGAGTCAGCGTCTTGTTCGCCGGAGATGCTGTTGGAGCCATGGCAGAGTTCTACACCCCCCCCCGAGTCCCACTGCGCCTCATTAGCTGCTGCCACTTCAGCTCCCGTCCCCCCGTTAATCACCCCGGCCGATCACCTCAGCACAATCACTTAAAATTTAACCATTAAAGGGCGATGGTTGAAACATGCTGCTCGACGCAGGTTTCGTGATCCGTAACGGAAGGAGAGCAAGACTGCAAAACATGCGGTGTGAATTCAGGTCCAATAGATGAAGCAAGGCTGTTTGTGCTCCCCAGGTGATATAGCTGAGAGTACAGAGGATGCATATTTAAAGGCCCATTGTGTGAGATAATCACTAATCTGTATTTAGAAATTAAATATGATGTGCATTTTCTGGTGTTGAATACTAATTTCTGTGTTTTCAGTCAATTAGCATTCCGATGTTTACATAAGGGTTAACACGGGTCCCCCTCCGTTTGAGAAGAGAAGAAGAGCTTAGCCACACATGTCAGCAGAAACCCAGAACAAACAGACTGAAATATGAACTTTATATTCTATTACTCATCCTTTGTACTGTAGAAACCCTAAACTTCAAAATACAGAACCTTTTTTTAGAATTCCTCCGCAATAACAAACCTCTGGATTGGAAATTAAAAAAACATTTTGTTTCTGGCAGCCGCAGTAGCCACATGTTTAAATTCTGAGGTTGGGTGAAGCACTGGTTCCATCCCAGCTCTACTCTCACCAGTAAATATCACTTACTGGAAACTTTGGCTCTACCTAAAATCTGGGGTTTCGTACAAACGATTAAATATTTCATTTGCCTAAATCCAAATGTAAGTTTCACTCATTAATAAAAGGCATTTAATCAGATTCACAGTAACACATACACATATGTTTGCTGTCTGTTTACACAGAGAAAATGGCTATTTTTGTATTCTTTTTGGTCTTTTGCTCAGAGACAGGAGTCTTTTTAAGGTCCTGGAATGAAGTTCAGAGGGATTTTTAATGGAGTTGGTGCAAATTATCTATAATATAGATCATTTCTAGCAGAGGTGGAACTGCTAATGTATTGCTTTAATACATTTTTTTCCTCCTTTTACATTTTTGCCATTGTCAATGACACGACTGTACACTTAAAGACATTAACCTGACCTGAGTAATGATCTTTAAAACTGTGTTTGCTGTGATATTTCATGTCTTCAGGCTCGGCAGGGTTCACAGATAGCAGCTTTTCTCTCTCCCTCCGTTACCTCATTTATTCCCACCTTGTTCCATTTCAAATTTGCATTATTAAAAAAAGAAAGTCAGTTTCGTATCTGCAGGCATAAATAATTCCAGCAACTGGGCCACTCGAGCAAAAACAGCAACAAAGTCAAAAGGTTTCTAATATCTCAATGTTATACCCCACCAAATGAGACACCAGGAGTGTTTGAAACTGCTTGTGTTCACCTTGTTTTTAATTATTAAGGGATTAAGTTTACATTTTATTATATTTCAGATTTTGTCGCCTCATTGGAAATCGCTCTGACATTTGGTCAAAAGTGGACCAAAGAAATTCACAAACACTGATTTAATGCATTAGTTTTCACATCAACGCAACCAAAGTGCTCAGACTTCTGGGAATTGGCAAAACACAAACAATTGCAGCAACCGATTCAAGAAAATCGGAAAAGAGAATTGTAATAACCGCTAACATTTTCTTTTTTCGGCCGATAAAATGACTTTGCCCGCCCTCCCTCCCGCCCTGCCCGCTCCTCAGACTTTTGTTTTCAAAGCTGATTTGCTCGCCGTATCTAAATTGAATTTGTTCCGTTTATCAAACCTTTCCAGGAGCGCGCTTTTATCTGTTTAAGTAAACACCCTCTGTACTGCTGTACGTTCTGCTGCATTGTCACGTTCAAGGGCGGCCCGCTCCGCTCCTCTGCGAGCGCTGACCTCAGAGCAAATGCAGATGAGGGCAGGGACGGTGCCAAGATGGAGACCTTTGGCACCTCACTCTGAGGCAGTTGCTGTACGTACAGTTACACCCCCCCCCCCAAGGATGGTATGTTTCCAGGATGGAAACACATTAATATGTTTTCTGCCCCCACATCTGTCTGTCATCAGCTGTCTGTCAACCAGGCAGATCCATTCAAGTCTAATTGACCTTGACCAAAAAAAAGGGGAGGAGCTGGCCTTTTTAACACAGTTGCATACCAACAGTGTGTTGTGTGGTTCTGCAATCTTCTGGGCAGGAGTGGGAATGCTGATGCCGTTTATGGCATCTGTGTTCTGATCATGGAAGAGGATTGGAGACACTGTCTCGTCTTTCAAAATGACAAGTTTATGTTAGAGCAAATTCAGTTGATTGAATTCATTTTTGTTAAGACTTTAAACAATCTCAGGTCTTACTTTTGTTCCCTCACACCAGTAACAAAAGCAGCATTGAGATTAATTTGTTCCAAATTGAGAAAAAAAAATGCAGCTGCTCTAATCTAATCTATTCTAGTCTTTAATATCCTGAGGGGGTTATTTTAATTCATCTATACTGGAAAATAGTTTGCAAAATCTCTTGACCCTCTTGAGTTGAGTTCATTAAAATGTGTTTTTCCACTAAGAAACATCTGCTGAACCAAATTAGCATAATCCCCATAAAAACTCATCAATTTAAAATGTGAATAATCCAAACACGACCTGGATTTACCAGCATGTTACACTTGTAAATTATGGCTTTAGTAGTGAGACGAAACCATATTTGTTGGAACACAGACCACAGGATATTAGAGTTAGAACGTTTCTCCAGGGTCACATTGAACCCAACACAGATGTAAAACTCGATCACTGTTCCCAGCCTGACGCCACATTCAAAACCAGTGAGAACTATTTCAACCTGAGCAGAAGGGTCTGAAAGAGGACAGGTAATCCCAGGTACGGATGGAAACAGGTCAGGTCAGGGAGCAGAGGTCACAGTGGGAGACACTAACAAAGGCAAAGGGGTGGGGGGGGGGCTGAAACCCCACAGAACCTTTTTCATCTCTGATGGAGTCAAAGTAAATTTCAAAATTCAGAGCTAAATTCTATACATCGCCGCTAATAAGCTTTACTCTGCAGCAGCTCTTCTCATTAAACAACAATGGCTGATCTTGCAACGTGTACTCTCACCGCTAGATGTAGCTCAATCTTCCCCACAGCACTCGCTCTTTCCATGTCAGCGTGAAATCATTTCATTTCTGGAAGCCTTAATTATTTATCTTTTATTCGCCATTCCAGTTCATTTTCCCCCCATAACAAATGTCTGTTGGGCCCTTTTTAAACCAGTCTGTGAGATGAAGTTTCTCCAGTTTCACTCATGAGGCTGCTGACTGACGCCCGGCCAGAGAGACGGGGATAAATTGCTCTTACAGCTGGAACATATCGAAAAGAGAGACGGGAGAGTTGAATTACTTAATCCCGGGCTACTATAAAGAAAGGAGGAGAAGAAGACGAGTGGAAAATGCGCCTAGTGAGGCGTAAAATTAGCAATTACAATGGGTGTCATCAGTAATGCCTGTTTCACTGCAGATATAGAGGGTTAACGTCCAGCAGTAAGACTGCAATTCAGCTGCCTCACCTGCATTTGATCAGCTGGACAGACAGACACACACACACACACACACACACACACACACACACACACACACACCCCCTATGGAGCGATAAGCTAAGATGGCTGGGAATGTTGGGAATGTTTTCAGATCCACCTTTTTATTCTAAACCCCTAAAACTGACTTCGGAAGTCAAAGAACATATATGAAAATAACACTGCCCCCCCCCACCAACCACCCCACCACCCAGCTCTTTCAGAGTGCAACAGGTTTGAAATAACTTCAGAGATGCTGAGAGAAAAGAGCGAGACCTTCAGGAAAATGTCTTCATACCTTTGGTAATTGAAATATTTCGCTTGTCTTCTCTTCCCTCTCATAGCTACAGGTCTTCCTTTTGTCATCTCTGTTTTCACAGTCACACCATTGCGCTCGTGTCTGGGGGAAAAAAAGGGGCTGCGCGAAGCAGGCCTGCTCATTTAGTTTGATTATTCTGCAGTCCTCATAAAAAATAACCATCTGTCCTTTGCTTTCCACAGGAAATGCTTTTTAAAATCCCAACGCTTCCATTCATCACCGTGATGTCACATCTATCACCACGTGGACGGGAATACAGATGAGACGGATGCGCTCCGTGGCGTGCTGTAAATAATTTACTGGTTTGTTTTATTGGAAACAGAGACGTCGTTGTTGTTCTCTGCTGCAGGACTCCCCTTGGCCAAGGTCTGCAAACACATTTATCCAGGCTGCGCCACGCGGAGGAAGTTCAACTTTTGTCTTCGTTTTACATTTATTTATTTATATTGCTTTATCATCTTATCCATAAAGGCGGGTCCTCCTGCTGTCTAGTGAGGTGGCGTGATGCAGCTGCTCAGAGCCATGCGGTCTAAGGGGCTTGTATCAGGATGCATTAGCTTGTTTTCATAAGCCACATGTCCTGTTCTGTCTGTTTTGATGCGATAAAGGTTATTGCATGTTATCTGACAGGCAGCTATATGATGTCATAATATATAGTATTCATGTATACATATAGACGTAACAAAAAGCTGTTCTCGCCCCCCCCATCGGCCTCCTCAACGCGTTCTAAGTTGTTCCATTTCACTGCAAAATGACTCCAGAAATTCTTGCGTGTTGTGCCCGCTGATTTACGGCCCGGTGTAGCATTAATCCCGGTGCAGCGGTTCACCGACAGTGCTGATTATGAAAGCTTTAATTACCGGAGCGACAGCTTTACAACTCCCCCCTCTCTGCATCTCGAAACTTGCCAGCTAGTGGTAATCCTGTTGGAATGGTGTCACGGCTGAGGCGGCTGCGTTGCTTTCCCGATGTACTTGGAGCAGCTCGACACAGCTAAAGCGGCAAGGCCGCTTGTTTTCCCACTTCCGGACTGTTTTGAGCTCAACTAATCAGAGTTCAGTTCAGATTGGGAGTCGCAGCGGTGCCTCAGGGTAATGCGCGGGAATATTTAGTTTAGAATCGCTCTGGTCGGCCTCATGAAAGTTATTAACTTTTTTTTTTTAAAGCTGACAGCTTAATTCCTGGAAAAATAACCAGAACGAATGAAATTCAACAAGTCTCGAGAAACTTGACGACCAGAGACTAGATGTTTTCACAGCCAACTATTTTGTGGAATTTTCACCCATGAAAATCTAATAATTACAAATCACATTATAATAACATATCAGTGTTGTTTATTGCTGCTTGTCAAATCTAACCTCATAGGCTGCTTTTATATTAGTGCAACATTACACCTAATCTAACCTTATTTGATACAACTGTGTGACCTTTATCTCTTGTGTTTATCTCCTTGCTATTTTTTTGCTATTTGTAGACCAGGGGTGTCCAGACCCGCTCCTTATGGGTCACTTCCCATCCGGGTTTTGTGTCCTACCAGCCAGAAAACCCTTTCACCAAGACAAGGGGACCCCAGGCGTCTATCTGTAGGATAGAAAGCCCGGCTGGATTACAGATTGGAGGACTGGGTTTTGGAGAGACTTGGGACACAGATTTGAGCTTCGGAGCATTTAAGGATGGCTTCACTTGATGATTTTGCAAAGGTTTCTTTCTTGGGGCCTTTATATCTTTTCCTGCTTCCATTCCTCTTTGTTTTGGTCTTGTTTAGAAAAGTGCCTCCGTGTTCCTTCCCCTCTTTTGTCCAAAGTCACCACTCCACCGGAACCATCCGCCCAAGGAAAATCAATTTGTCCACCTCTGATGTGCGCTACACATCCATCACTTCAGGCCCTTCACCCGTGTTCATTTAAAGGCAAGACTTCAGGAGGAGGAAGGCCTCTGTTGACGCGCGAGAGAGCAATTTGAGAAGGACGAAAATTCAAACCCCGGCGGGCAAAACAAGAGCTGCAGTAATATGATTGTTTTCTCTGTGTTACATAAAACTGCATGCAAGCATAAAGCCTTGCAGAGAACATGAGGAAATTCATGTGAAACATAAAAAATGTCCCTTTGAGGCAATAAACATGAGAGCGTGGGAAAGCTAAGGCATGCTGTTACCCTCAGAACCGCAGATGCAGTTTTATTTGATTCCACACTGTTTCTGTTTTTATTTATATGAAGAGCTCACTACTTTTTTTTATTTTATTTTTCCTTCTCGATCAGTTGAGAAATGATGAATCACCTCTGCGGACCTGGGACATCGCCTCAGGTACGGCAGCCCCGTGTCACATCTGAGGATGGACCAAAAGCCACTTTTCCATCGGTGCAGGTGTTGTTTGTTGCTGCTATGACATTGGCGCGACAATCCGGGAGAGCGTGGATGGTTGTTCTCAGATCTCAGACACCGACGCATGAGGCTCCTCTAAATGGATGACTGGTGTGTGCATTCCTTTCAATAATCATCATTAACGATAACCAACTTCAATCATCTTCACTTTACAGTCATTAGGGGATAAAAGATGAGTAATTAACAGCTAATTGCAATGAAGCTGCAGATACTGACACTGCAATTCAAGTGTCAGACTAGTACCTGATAGTATAAACAACATTATCATAAACACATCAGGCATAATCAAGACTGCCTTTCTAACCATGTTGATTCCCCCTATAAGACAGAGTCCAGTACTCACCCCAAACAGGTAAACACCCATTCACAGCTGGGTGTAAACACTCTACTGGGGCATGTGACCCTAATGATTCACCTGAGGGGCATCCCCATCAGATGGTTTCTATGGGCCTTTAACTAGCTGACGACCTTTAACGACAGCCAATCAGCCCTTTGATCTGGGAGTGCCCACTCCCACTAAAGCGGAGGTGAAACGTGCAGATTCAAACTCTCAATGGACTTCTTTGACCCCTGGGGACATATTTGTCCCCTCTATGCTGCCAAAACCATCCTGAACCATCAAGGCATGCACTCCACCACAGCCCCAAAGGTGTTCTGGCACCTGGATGGGCAGATTGCATAGATTGACTGGAATAAGATCTAGGAATTTGGAGGCTGCGTCAACACCTCAGACCATTCCTGATGGAATTCCTAATCCAGAACCTGAAGCATTGCTGCTGTGTGTGTGATTGGTGTGAGTGGACCAGTACGATAGTGGAGCCCAGCAGAGATGTTTATTTATATTGTCATTTAATTCGGGCAGTAATGGGAACGCTGTCACACCCTGTGGGGATTAAAATAAAACACTTGTTGTTTCAAGTTTGTTTAAATGAGCACATTAACAATCTGTGGCGCATACGGAGTCGCCGTCACATGTTCGGGGAGAGGAGTTTGTGCAGCGCCGGCAAAACCTGGGTGAGATCACTAATGAAACCGACCAGGGCTCCCACATCTGGGCTGAGTCACGCATCGCCCTCCAAGTCACCCCGACTGTCTGTTTCCGAGCTTTTCGCAATAGATCCCACCCGGCGTTAAAGAGAACACTGTCTGATGGTGCTCGTGATCCGGAGCCGTTCAAGTGGCAGCTAATGATAATTATAATAAGGCTGTTTGTCGGGAGCATTAGTGCTAACCGACATGTGGAGACTGTTGAAAAACACAGCGCCCTGCGAAGCCTCTTTATGACCACGCGCAAACCGCTGTTGCAAACGGCGCCGAGGGCGTAATGGGACCGAAGCGAGTTCGCCTCAGATGTCAGACGTGCGCTCACCTTCATTTGCTCTGACCCAGCTGCGGAGGCGCAGAGTCACAATCCGGTTAGCGGTCGCAGATGAAATTAGGGGGAGCTCCTTAAGTCGCATCAGGCGCACGTGAAAGCGGGGATGATGGGTAATTCTGGCAAAGCGCGTAAAATTCCGCTTGACGAGCGAAGCGGAGCAGGCACAATGTCACATTGGCAACGCCACAGTTAAGACGTCGTCTCACAGCTTAAGCCCTGCTCTAAATATGAAGTCTTAACTAAATCTCTCAGTTTATCTGATAGCAGACACTTCAGGGAAAGTGCTGCGGCGGTGAGTTTTCATCCCCACTGTCGCTGATTTGTTAGGGCCACCTTCGGCACTGACACCGACGCTCCCCTCTTCTTTTCTCTCCTCCGCAGAGCCGCCTATCTCATCCCCATCCCTCATCTTTTGTTGCTCTCCCTCCGTATTACCATGGTCTGCTGCTCCCCATCTCCTGTGGGGATTAACAGGCTAAATACAGGGAGAGGCTCAGTAGCATATGGGTGATGGTTCCTCCGCAGATCGTAAATTTGTCCGTGATTGAGGAGAGAACCGCCAGGCTCCTACTGGGCAAGCAGGAGCTCTGAGGCGCCATGCCGAGCGAAATGACCTCAAACTGACATTAGAGCGACCTTGATGGGGATTTAGCGTGTCAGCACTCTAGCTGGAACATGATGATAAGGCTCCAGATTAACAGTGAGACTGCAAAGGGATAAAGCCATCTTTTGGATATACGGGAGATTAAAAAAGAGGTGATATAAGATGCGTGCCTGCTCATGCACGCGTGCACGTGCAACCTAATAAAACAGGAAAAACAAATGCTCAAAAAAGTTTGGGAACTTTAATATGAATATCATTATGAAGTCATCAGGCAGTTTCCAACATCCTTTATTTACAGGTATAGAATCTTATCGGGGTTAAGATAATGACTAGAGAATCAGGAATCAGGAGGTCCACCCAACCATCCATCCATCCATCCTGTCATCCAGTTGTCCATCCAAACATCCATTCATCCATCTATCATCAATCCATCCAAGAATTTCCTGGAGTATTATCACACCCCAAATTGATCAGAGATCTGCACTATCAAAAGGAAAATAAAAATATCTCCCGTTGAGCATAAACAAAAGCTGCTGACGGATAAAAGAGGGCTGAGACTTAATCAATAGTGTAATTAGGCTAACAGAAAATATGTCTTGCATGACAATGATTGCTCTCTGCTGTATTGGAATCAATGAAAATGGGGTTCGGCTCAGACTGGGCATAAGAGCAGAGAGAGGATCCACAAACCAGGAACAGAGAGAAGTGGGAACCTGATGATGTCATCGGGCAGATGTAATGAGAATATTTAGGCTCTGGAGTCGATGACAGAGCACTTATCAACGTACGTCACATGTCACAAGAGTCATCATGGTGCTGAGTTCATCTCTTCATAATATTGATGACTCTGTGCTATAATCCCACATGCTCTCTCTTTTATCTCCCCTCTGTGTATCTCTCCTCTTCAGCCATTGTCTGAAACTATTGTACCGGCACAGATCTGCTGACCAGATGCTCGCAGATTTTTTTATTTACTTTCAAAAAAAAGAAGAAACAGACTCTTAATGGAAGTGGAGCAATCAGCATGAGGCATTGCAGATAGCTGCCAGCAGCATCTCTGTGCACAGAGCACAGTCTTCGTCTGTCTTTGCATTTACCATCCCAAAGTGACTCAAGATCTATCTGTTAACCTAAAGTGGCACACTTTGGGTTATTTGTTAAGGCTGCCTGGACACACGGGTCAGGTTTTCATGACCGTCTGTTATGGACTCAGATCAGAGGTATTATAGAAGTGCTTAAAAATGAGGGAAAGTAATGTTACAACCTAGCTGTGGAGTTAAGCATCAAACAAAAAGAGGATATACATTCAGATAAAAATCTGATAAACTCAAAGTGAAGACTCCAATCATATCAAACTGTAAAGTGTTGTGGGAAATATCAGAAAGATGATGCTTTGGTACTCCTGGTATGTCGATGATGGTGTGTGGTATATACTGATCAGCCTACATTTGATTATTATATGCTATTTTGTTTAATGAAAGGCAGTTGTTTAGATGCATGAGGCCTTATAGCTAACAGAATTTCAATGTTTGACTTTTTTTTATTATTATTTACGTCAATCATACGTACATAATATACAAAATTAATTGGACAATGTGATGGATCTGATGTAAATAGATGGATGGATGGATGGATGGATGGATGGATGGATGGATGGATAGATAGATAGATAGATAGATAGATAGATAGATAGATAGATAGATAGATAGATAGATAGATAGATAGATAGATAGGTGGGGGGGGGGGGGTGGATGGATGGATGGACAGATAGATAGATAGCTGGATGATGGATGCATGCATAGATGGCTGGATGCATGGATAGATAGATAGATAGATAGATAGATAGATAGATAGATAGATAGATAGATAGATAGATAGATAGATAGATAGATAGATAGATAGATAGATAGATAGGTGGGTGGATGGATGGATGGACAGATAGATAGATAGCTGGATGATGGATGCATGCATAGATGGCTGGATGCATGGATAGATAGATAGATAGATAGATAGATAGATAGATAGATAGATAGATAGATAGATAGATAGATAGATAGATAGATAGATAGATAGGTGGGTGGATGGATGGATGGACAGATAGATAGATAGCTGGATGATGGATGCATGCATAGATGGCTGGATGCATGGATAGATAGATAGATAGATAGATAGATAGATAGATAGATAGATAGATAGATAGATAGATAGATAGATAGATAGATAGATAGAGATTGCACTTCACTCCCACAAACACGAAATGTGATTTGTTTTTTCTCTGACAGCGTTTACGAGCATGCCTACTGGGCAACAGTCACCAGTCCTCATTAAAGATTGTTCCTTTTCACGTTACATTTGTCTCGTGTTTTCTGTAGCCCGGCTGAAAACATGCCCACTGGCGTTCTCATCACTCACATTCTGGCCTTGGCAGAGCTGGCAAGCAGCAGATCCTTCAAGGGTACTCCACAACAAAACATTTTTATACCATGTTGTCCTCTGTAAACACAAAAGAGCTCCTCTTCACCCGTCAACACGATTATTCACTCCAGTGTTTCCCCCGCAGACTCTGGACCACTGGTCTTACTTTCCCACATGGAGCTGTGGGAAGTCTTGAGATGTGGGACAAAGAAGTCCCACAATCCTTCCTGGATTACCTCATGCCTTTGGTCCCTGAAGTGGTCGGTCAGTCTCGCTCTCCCCCTTTTCTAAAAAAAAAAATATTCAAGCTCGCAGCGCTGAGTTAGGACGGAAGGAAGGAAAGCCGAAAACATCCCACTGCTGAGTGGGTAAGAGGACGGGGGGGAAAAAAGAGCTGCGACAAAAGCAGACTGAATGCAGAGGGATAGAACAAGAAAGGTCTAATGTTCGGTATTCATCCATGTTTGTGCGTTTCTGCCAAGTGCGGCAATTAGTCCATGTGGAGAATAGATTGGTCTAAACGTGGGGCTAATGATTCACAAGAGTTCCACCTGCTGAGACCCCACTGGCCAGTTCTTCCAGGCCGGTGACCTCACACAGCGCTCCGCATCAGGTGTTTACGTCAAGTTCCTGATCGGCTGCACGGGAGCCTGCTGCCGTTTCATCCTAATTACCGCTGTATTGACAGGAAAGGTCTCAAATCAGCCACCAGGTCCGAGGACCCCGGTGCGGGTCTCCTGAGTGCTCTGCTCACACTTTTAGCTCTTCTGAGGCTCACTTTGAGACGAGAGTCTTGACTTTTGATGGACAGATGTAATATCACCAGCTCATTCCACTTTGCCACCTCCTGCGCAGCTGGAACTCACCTGCTGGTTCATCTGTCAGGATTTAGTATCATATGCCTTAAATAATATTTTTTAAAAAAAAAAAAAAAGGATTAACCAAAGTTATCAGTAAAATAACTTTGGTTTGAACAAACTTATCTGCTCAGCGAATAGATGAAGGCATCACTTTGTAAACTTGCGCAAACTTCAGAAGGCTCTAAAATGAGCTCCCCCCGCGCTCGACACGCTGTGGCGAAAATCGCCTCAAATATTCCAAGATCTTTCAAGGTGTCGAGTGTTTCAAATCATAAATGGATTGGAAAAACAGCTAATATCTCGCTGGACTCGGCTTCATTGATTTTACCTTCAGAGCATGGAAAGGAGGAGAGAAAATCACTTTAGTAGCAGCATGGAGCCCGAGTCTGCGGGCTCAGCGACTTAACCTTCAGGTGTTGAATAATTTCTCATTTCATGAACTGTGGTGACTTAGCCGAGCGCTGAGACCGCGATTTGGCTACGAGGCAGATGATTGAGGGGAGACGGCATCTCTTCTCAGTAATTAGCTTTTGGGTCGGCATCAAGATTGGCTTCATTCACATTTATGTCATATCTGAAATGAACTGTTTTTTCCCTGTGGGCTCCCGCGTCGCTCCCTGACTCCTGTTTTATTCCCTCCTTCCCCTTGCGTGTCCGTGTAGCCCAGGAGCCCGGGCGAGGCCCGTCTCCGTCCTCGCCGGCGTCTGCACAGCAGCGGCGCGTGACCGTTGGAGGAATCGCCCTAAATCTGCGGGGGCGCCGCGCTCGGCGCTTCCCATTGATCTACATTTGCCTGACACTGTGACTGACGGAGCCCATCGGCCTATCGAGGCCCTGGAGACGGACAGACGCTCATTTACAGGTGAGATGAGGTGGGGATGACTTTGAGTGATTGGCGGGCTGTCGGGGAGCTGCTGGGGCGTCGCGGAACCTTCTCTGCACCGCGGGGCAGCGCCGCCGCGTCCAGGGGGGCGCTCCCGCGTTGGTGTGGCTGCTTTTCTCTTGCATGAGTGATTGTGTGCAGATGCGCGTGCCAGCGTGGGTGGCCGGCTTTGTACAGATTACCTCGTGCACCTTGATGACAGCGAATCCGGATGGGCCAGCGTGGATGGACGCACGTCTTGCAAGGCTGGAGGAATTAAATGGCCTATCAGAAAGAGAGCGTGCCAGGAGGCAGCATGGTCACTGTGGTGCACACTGCATAAACAGAAGCCTTTTCTCTCTCTACCTATGTTTTTATTGTCTCTAAATTCTCTCTCGCTCTCTGTACCTCCTTCTCTCTCTCCCTCCTTCTCTCTCTCTCTCTCCCTCCTTCTCTCTCTCTCCCCCTCTCTCTCTCTCTCTCTCTCTCTCTCCCTCTGCCATTGCTCAAACACAGCCTGTCAGCACAGATAACAGTTGCTTGTTGTTCAACACTGTACAGTGGGCCTGCATGGCAAGCCAAATCTGGAGGGTATTTTCTTTTTTTCTTTTTTTTTTTCCATCCATCCATTTCTTCTTTCATTTTTATTTCCTGATTTCAACTTCAGTGTTTTCAAAAGCCGCTCCCAGCCGGCTTGAACTATCAGATCTGCAGGGTGTTCACACGTGCAGCGGCTTCATATCTTTAAATATCATAATTAATTGAAAGGAAATGTTTTAGTGTAAAAATATAGGCTCAGCATATTTAAATAATTGGAAAATCTCGTGAACAGCGCTATTTCTCCCATCCCTTAACTACCTGTTTCACAAAATAATTGCAGGTCGCAGTAATTCTTTTTCGTTCTCTCTTTTTTTTTTTTTTTTTTTTAACTGCCTCGTTTCACTGTCGTCTCTCAGGCCTCTACTCCCCCCGTGTGGTTGAAGTTCATTCTAACACTTCTGGAAACTACAGGACAAATCTGTGTACTCTGCGTGAAAACACACCAGTGGCATCAACAAAAGGGACCTATGACATATGAACAACTGCTGCTGGTATGTATCAGTGGATTTTAGCAGGTCATTTGTTAGAGCTGTGAGTTTAACTATTATTTGGCATTTACAGCCAATTAGTAGCTGGCGTTTTGTTTAGTTTTCTGCTCTCATATCTCATGGGAGAAAGGTCCACTACACTCATTTAAAGTGCTGGAAATTTCATTTTATATCAATGCAGTAAATGTATTCTCAATATTATTCGTTTTTGAAGCCTCCTCTGGATTAATTTCATGATCTGGTGTCTTTCCAAACATGAATTAAATATTCATAGAGGACCCCTTAAAAGAAACAGTACATTTTCTAAATAAATTACTCGGACCAGATCCCAAGAACAAGATGTGGTGTGAACCGTCCGGCAGATGTTCTGAAGCAGTTCTGGACTGACGGAGGTTTTACAGACTGAAACATCTGATGTTCCATGAGACTACACAGTCTGGAAGGGGTCAGCAGCTGTGACCGCAGATGTTGTGCGCTCTGAAGATTTGCTGGAAATTATATATAAAAAAAAATGTAAAAATGAAATTCATCTCATGTTGCTTCAGCTGCAACCCCCCCCCAAACACACACACACACAGGATCCATCCACAGATTTCTGATTTCTGTGAAGACACCAAGTGGTGCTAAGCGGAGGGGCTGAATGGGTGGTCCTGCTCCACCTCTGCAGATGTAAGAGGGAGATTAGGGTGACCTTCGACCCTGTCATTATCGCGTCCCGCGGCATTTCTCTGCACGTCACTCTCATGCATGGCCCTGCAGCAGAAGGCTGCTTTACAGACGCTGCGTGTTGTGTGCGGCACACACCGATCAGATTCATTTGTTTGCACCGCTGGGCCATTTCAATGAACAGGAGCCTCATTCCAACCGTCCCCCAGAAAAATGAGTGAAAGCACATTTACTTTTTAGAGGAGATTCATGCCTACAGCCCTAACTTTCTGAATATCTCTGCCCCTATTTTAATCCACCGTCACAGAAATGCATCAGGTTCATGTAGACACACACACACACATACAGATGACATGTGTGTGATATCAGTGCATTGCATGATCTGGTGTTTGTTGTCTCTCACTGGGTGGTCCAGTTCAGGCTTGTGAGGCAGGAAACACGCGGTGTTAGTGTTTCCTGTCTTTGGACCTGACAGCGGTTTGCTGTGTGTGTTATTGATGTGCTGTTGACACGTTTCTGTGAGAGCCGTCACGTTGCTCCAGAACACCTTTCTGGATTTGTTCCCTATGTCAAATGTCCTGGACATGGGAAAAAAGACCCCTCTCCTACTCCTATTTTCTAGGCCTTTTTCATGTCACTGTTTAGATGCTTTTGAAAACTAAAAGCTTTTTCAAACTGTAATTAACAATATTTCCCCCCTGCTCTTCTGGTAAATAACGTTTCTTGTGAAAGCCTCGTAATAACAACTTTTAATATGATCACAGGAGTATGAGGCACAGAGAAGCTGAATTCCCTAGATAATAAATTAGGAGTGACTTTCTCTGCAAGTGCATGTCTGAGCTGTGAGAAAGTGCTGATGCGCAGAAACGTTAGACGGGAGTACTCCTCTTCCACCGCTAGATGGCGGCACTCGCTGCTCCACTGAGGCCTCGTGACGGCGTTAGTTCTAACGTTCATTAACCAACATGCATGCTTCTCACTGAGACAAATTTGATGGAATGTGACCATGTTCACGGTTGAATGGTAAATCGGTGGTCCCTCGTTACGGTAAATATTCAGTGCATGACCAAATAATCCCATTTGCAGCTGCTGCGGCTGTTCTGCCTGTTTTTACTGTTGTTAAATATATATATACATTTTGCTTAAAATACCAGTTTATTTATGGTACTCCTGAGAGAATATTAAGACTATATATATATATATATATGTGTGTGTGTGTGTGTGTGTGTGTGTGTGTGTATGTGGATATATATATATGTGTGTATAAGTATATATATACATATACATACACATATATATGATATGAATATATATTATATATATAATATATATGAATAAGGAATTAAATGTGTTGTTGTTGTTGTTGTTGTTGTTGTTGTTGTTGTTGTTGTTGTTGTTGTTGTTGTTTTCCCTCTTTTGTTTCACACCAAGAGAAGAAAGTTCTTCCTATTTCGGGGGAAATGCCCATAGGGCTTTCATTTTCCCAGAAATCCCCAGTAGTCCAGTAACTGGGAGGAATGGTCCAGCTCCCTCGAAAGAGCCATGACGTAATCCCAGAATCCCATCCTTCCGCTGTGGCCGTCTGCAGAAATGAGATCAGACCGGGAAATTCTTCCAGGCTGTACGAGAAATCATCCGGGAAACGGCAATGCCCCTCTTCCTGCAGGAATCAGCAGTGATTTCCTATAAGAGCGGGGGGAGGCGGGGGAACAGCTGATCCGGAGTCAGCAGCTCCCATTGGCTCATGACGAGCAGGCGGGCGGCCGGCATCAGACGCTCGGCGTGGAAAAGGAGTGGGGGATTTCGGGAAAGCGTGTGACAACAGCGCTTTAAACATTAACGGGGTTGCTGCACGTCCTCGGTGGAGCTGCTGGCTCGGTCACGCCACAAGGGACGTGCGTGATCATGACGCGAGGAAAGGACATGACCTTTGATATGATCGCCAAACCTACGCGTGACATTAACGTGACTCCCTCTCAGTTCCGCGTTTCCCCCTTTAGGTTGAACCCAAAATCACGTTAGAAATGAGTAAAAAAAATAATAATAATAATAATCCGGGCACTTCAGTAAATGGCCAGCAGAGGTCAGCAGATACTCGGTAACCAAACGAGCTGGACGGGTCTTTTCTGGAACAGTTAGGTAATTTATCCAGTTGTCTGCTAAGAAACACTTACTGTTCCTTCTCCTGGAATGTACTTGATGCATGCATGCCGGACGTTCCTGCAGAGCACTCCATAAATGAACACTGTAAATGTGCAGAGGAGGGTTTAAAAGCCCTGGTTTCAGGCACCAGTTCTGGATCTGCCTTTCTTTTTTTTGTTTTGGTTTGTATTTTGTGTGTCTTGAACTGTCCTCAAGGCCGTGTGCATATTTGACGCGCCCGTGTCGCAGGACGCAGCGCCGTGACTTGCATTTCACGATGAAGCAATCGTGCAGAACAATGCTCATGTGCTGGTCAGGCTCACTCTCACATGACTGCAGTCAGGACACAGAGTGTCTGCTGGCCCGTTTGGTCTCACAGGAAGAACAGGAAGTCCTCTCACAGAGCGTGATCTGTGTTTATCACCTGGGTCTCTTCGGCCTTATTGGGTGGGTTCGGGGGGCGGTCATGTGTTTTTGGTATGCAGCGGAACACTTCCCGGCTCAGCAGCTATGGCATGCGGTGACATCACCGGGCCTGCTGACGGCCTGACTGCGGGAAAAAAAAAAACAAAAAAAAAGAGGGCATGACTATGTTTGGAACTGTTGGCATCGGTTCAGTCTCTGACAAAGCAACGGTGGAAAAAAAGTGAAATCCCCCAAAGTGCAAGCTCTCCTGCTTTCCCGCCAGCCTCGTCCCGGTACAGAGGGGTTTGGCTCTTGCAACGCGTTAGTCTTTCCAGTGGCATTCCCGCCTGTCTGGGAGACAACCCCGTCTCAGCCTACAGGACGTTACGAAAAGACTCCTGCCCCTCCCGTCCTGGACGATTACTCCCAATCCTGTCTGACAGACACCGGCTCAGTCTCACGCATGTTGGCTTTCTGGCTGTTAAGTAAGAGCCGCGTGTCCACCGGGCTGGTTTTACCCGAGTCTCTTTTTTTTCATTCCCCGACACGTCTGAGTATCGCCAACATTGCCGTTGACTTTGTACAAGGGGAGAAAAGCCTCGGCGTGAGTCTGAAACCTGATCCCAGACCTTGTGAAAGCGTGCTTACAGAAGCACATTTACCCACATGGCTGCATCAGCCGCTCAGTGGAGATTCAGCATTTAGCAGAGAGCAGCGGCGCGGCGCAGGAACACGCCGCAGGTCTGCTGCGGGGGGGGCGCATGAGGGCGTCAGGAATGTAGGCTGCAGGCTCTGCAGGCTATAAAGCCCCTAAGCTGTGGCGTTTCGATGCATCCGCGGTGTCTCTCTGACAGACCCGGGGGAACCGACCTCAGAAGGAAACAGAGAATGAAGAAGGGAACGTTTTGATTCTGACTATCAATCACCCCGCGGTCCCCCGGTGGCCCTCACCCGCAGCGCCACGCGTCTTCCGAGCCTGCATAGCGAGGCGAAGAGGAGCCGCGCGCCCTTTTCACCGTGGCCCCGCACTCGCGGATCCCCCTAATGCAGGCGAGGCGGGCTCTCGTCCCTGCTCAAGAGTCGCCATCAAAAGCTTTTCAAAGGTGTGAAAATGCAAAAAAAAAAAAAAAAAAACGGGCCAGCGGAGGGTCTTTACCCACTTTTGTGATTTTGCACATCGAGCACAGATGACACCCCGGGGGTCAATTATCGAGGACGGGTGAGGAGGGGAGAGGTGGGGGTGGTGATAGAAGTGGGGGGTTAAGAGTCTGGAAAGAGAACAACATCAAAAATGGTGCTGGACATTCTGACCCCGTGTGAAGAGACTGGAACACAGGCTGGAGTAACAGTGTGTCTGCTTTGGCTCTCTGCACCATGCCCTGTGCCAAGAGTGCCAAAAGAGAGAGAGAGAGAGACACACACACACACGCACATGCACACACACATATGCAAACACACACACACAGTGAGAGTTACAGAGAGTTAGTTTGCATGAACAGTTTGTCTTCGGTTCCCATCAGGAACCAATGTCAGTGTTTGTGCACAGGGTCCCTATTAGTCAGCAAAATAAGCACGCACGCTTGCACGCACACACACACACACACACACACACACACACACACACACGCACGCATGCACACACGCACACACAGTTAACAGCGTTATCCAAAGAGAGCAGGAAGAGGAATCAATAGCTCTCAGGATGCACTGTGAGGTTGTATTTCCCTCTCTCCCTTCTAATGTGTGTCATGATTTGTTTCAGTAAAAGCACGCGGCCTTTCCTTTTCCTCGAGCTACAGGCGATTACCGTAACAACTAAACATTACCAGAAGCACTCTTCATGTTCTTCTGTACCCAAAAATCTATTTTTGCCTCATATTTCCAAGTGATGACAGGGAAGACTATGGTGTGGCCTCTTCAGCAGCAGAAGGCTCTCTGGGGACCATCGCTCCATCTTGCAGCAGCGGCAAGAGGAGAAGCAGAAACCCCATGTTCACCGATGGGATTTTGTTTTTTAAAGAACAGGTTAGAAGTCGAACAAGGTTCTCCGGACGTTCTCTGCTGTCGAGCGCGGTCAATATTTGCTCGCCCAGTTTGTTTTTTTTTACCACGCGTAACCTTTACAGTGCAAAGCGGCGCCTTTACCGTCAAACCACGCACCTTTACTGGAACTTCAAAGGACCTTTGTTGAGAAGGCGCCGCTGAGCAAACTCTGAAATGGTTTCAAAATGTGTAAATCGTGTCCCGCGCGTGCCGGGCAGGGGTTATTCATTCACATTTCATAACAATGTAGTGAAAGACGAAGGCAGGCGAGGTTCGGTGAACAGACTCAAACCAAACAGTTGTATTTGCTCTGACTCAGTGTTCGTACCCGCGACGCTCCGCGCGCTCTTCTTGTTCTCTCCCTTTGTGTATACATCTCTCTCTGTTTTCTCAAATCCGGGAATAAACTTCACACACTTTTCTTTCAGTCAATACCTCATAAACAAACATATGCACTATGATGCTCTGTAAACCCGAAACCGCGACAGATGGCTTTTTTTTTTTTCTATTCTTTGAGTGGTGAAGGACGGAAAATATTACATTTTAGTTGGAAAAAGAGTCTCATCTTCTCCCTGATAGAAGCTCGGATATTGGATCACTTGACAACCTCGTAGCTCGCTGCAGCGTCAGCTTCCCTCTTATTGAAAAGCCACATGCTGGGCTAACAGGAGGTCAATCAGTAGCAGACTGAGAGGTCGCGGGGTCAGAGGTAGGCCTGTGTGCTGTAATTTTGGCGTCCCCCGGGCTGCGTAATAGGGAGCGGACAGCTGTCCTCCCTCATAAAGATACATTAAAGCCGCCCGGGCCGAGCGCAAACTGCCGTGTTGTCGGCGGATGTCTACTTAATTGCCCGATGATGAAGCTGAGCGCTCAGGCAGCTGCAGCGGCGATGCGGCGTCCGCCTTACGGGAAGGTGGAAACCCTACACAGTAACGTGCGCACCATTTGAGGCCCGGCGAACAAGAGCCACTGTGCGTCCATTAAGGGGCCTGGTGCTGGTTGCGTGCTGCAGCTGTTGTGTCTCCCCAAGGGCGAAAGAGGTGGGGGGGGGGGTAAAAAGGACAGAGAAGAGGGTCTCTGCCCTGTCATGCTGCCGCTCCTCTTTCTCTGCCCACGTCTCGGGTTGCGGAACCCACACGTCTGAATCACACCGTCGCAGATGAAGTACACAAGTATGTCTACTTGCTTTGCACGCATACGCTCACACACTTTCATCCCCTCGGGGATGAGTCATGATTAACCCCCCACCCCCCACCGCCACCCCTCGTGCTCCCCCCGGGTGCAGTGACTCAGGCTGAGAGGAGCAGCAAGAACAGACAGAGCCCAATACAGTGGAGCACGAGGGCAGACAGCAGAAAGAACACTGCGGCGCTGCAACAATGAGCAGTCTGGCCTTGGGTGCTGGTGAAGAGGCAGCAGACGCTCTGTACGCCGCCTTTGCGACGCACAATACCAGCCTGAGTCACCGCGGCAACTGTTGTACGGAGCTGGCCGTGTCAGTGACATGAGTTCAGTGTCATCCCAGCGGGCTCGGCTTGAAAATCTGTCGACCATTTATTTGTATCAGGAAATAATATCAATCTTTTTTTTTCTTTTTTTTTAATTTCAAGGCAACGCTCTCTCAAATCTTCCTTCCATTCTATAAACATTGTGAGAAGCATCTTGTAACACTTCAAAGTGTCAAAAGGAGTGACCAAAGGATTTACTTTGCGCCGATTCTTGCACGGACGATGAAAGACCGTGCTCTTGTGTCTAAACAGCGTGAGTTCCTCGTGGAGCTGGAAGGCACCATCAACGGGATGATAACATCGCTAATTTGGCGTCTTTTTTTCTTTTTTTTCCGGGAACACGCTTTGATTCTCAGGATTTCTGTGATGACATAAGGAGCTAGAAGAGCTGGGTCTGTGATCAGCCCCGTAGATGCCGACGCGCTGCCGGCTACAAGTGGCACATTGTGGTCAGGGCGAAGTGAAAGCGCTCCGAGCCGTGCGCGACACCATGAGCGCGCAAATGCGGAGATCACGCGAACAAGTTCAGTCCTTGCAGCGAAGGGCATTAAGGAGGAAAACACCCAACTGCGTCCGTGCCTCAAGAGAAACCACAGAGAATACATTTTTCTAGTCAAGCAACAAAGCACTTTGTCAGACACCTTCTGATCCCCCCAGCGTCTCTGACAGGGACCTGATCCTTAGCATCGGTCGTGTTTGAGAAGAGCTACTGCAGTCTGGTGCTAATTGGGGCCATTATGGTGACCTTTTCTGCCAAAGCTGTTGGGTGAGTCAGAGTGTGTAAAGTGCAGCGTCGTCAAGCATGTCCTGACCACATGGTGCAGGGTTGGAGAAAGGGAGAGGACCTTTCTACGCAGATGACTCATTGCTCTTTCTCTTTTGTGGGCGAAAATGTGTGTGTGTGTGTGTGTGTGTACGTGTGTGTGTGGGGTGTGTGTGTGTGGGGGGGGGTGGTAGCAGGTAGGTGTGCTGCCTGTACCAGCCCGTCGCCTACCCTTTCATCGCATATGGTCATATTTGGTCTCAAAAGAAATGCTTTAAAGTGCTATTGCAACAAATGTGACTTTGATGGGATTGGTTACCAATTAATAATTGTGGATCAGATTGGGATCATTTGAGACTGGGGTTGTTTTTGCAGAAACAAAACCTGCCTGTGAGGTGCAGCCCATGGTGCTGTCAAGCATTAAAGCAGAGTTTCCTTTATAAGAGGAATCCCCCAAACACCAAACAGGTTCCTGTGTCTGTTGCAATTCTCTTTCACTTTCTCTCTCTCTCTCTCTCTTTCTCTCTCTCACACACACACACTTTCTTTCTCTCTCTCTTTCTCTCTGTCTCTCTCACACACACACAGAGTTTCTTCAGTGCAGCACACAGCTGCTCATCTACCCTTTGATTATAGTAATCATATGAATATTAGTTCTGTGGTTCAAATTTGGTTTAAACGTTCATGCTAAAGCTCGTTGGGAGCCAGAATCACTCTCACCAAGATAAACCTAATCGCTCTAACCCGTGAAGCAGAGACCAGCAAACTTTGACCCGCCTGCCCGCAGCAGGCGCGGCCCGTACCGAAGCGGCTCACACTTGACTGCGCGACGTGGAAATAAGGGCGCACTGTGGCCTCGGATCGGCGGCGGCGCTCCTCCGTCCCCTCTCTGGCTCCTGGAGTCAGAGCTGCACCCGGAGCGGGGGAAGTGAGCGTAATGTCAGATGATTATCAGAGTGACAGGAAAGCCTTTTGTTTCTGGGGTTATCTCGCTGCCTGCAGAGGACATGACGTGTACGCCGGAGCGCAGAAAGGCCATTTCACCGTCACGGCGCTCAACTGTTGCGCTCAGTCAACAACTGACGACAATGCAGCTACCTCTAATCACGACAGAAACAGCGCACATCAAGAGGACGGCTGCTCGCTGCCCACCTTCCATCAAGAATCTCCTCGTCCTTTTCATCCTGGCACTTTCATTCTCCCCTCTCGGGAGCCATTTTCAGCTCCACTTGTCTTATTGTTCTTGTTGTTTAATGCAGCACTTAAGATCTTGCCATAAGACTTCCCAGGAAATATGAGTGATGGGAATCCAGAGTGTAAAAGCTCCCAGAGTGGTCACGCTTGAGCTTCTGTAATTTCTTTCTCTCCTATTATGACTCACTTCACTCTAACTCATATGCAAATGTAATGCATTTACAGTAAACAACACTCAATTGGCTGCCATCGAGCTGCTGCCTGACCCTTCCGTGGTTACATATTAGGTTATATATAACCTCGCCTAACCCATCCCTCTATTTCTGTCCTGTTCTGTTCAGTTTCTGTCCCAAATTAGCCCACCATCATAGCAATCTAGATTTATAGTCTGGCTATTTGATGAATAATTGCCTTTTAAGATCTATTTTGTACAGTTTAAAAGGCCACCCATGCACCAGCTGACCTTTCTTCGTGCAAACAAATAGGTGATTGCTGCAGGGCGGCCTGTGTGGCGCTGGGATGTTTCTGAAGCTTTCCAAAAAGCACCGGGGGAAAATTTCAGATTTTTTTTAGGTGCATGAATACAGATGTGCATTGTACTCTTCAGGCTTTTGGTGCATTTTGGTGGGTGGGGGGTTGTGGGTTGGGGGTTCTGGTGGTCTCAGGTCTCACATGACCGCGTCAAATCAACATCTGATGACACACACTGCAGAGTCATGTGAGAGCCCGTCCTTTAACCGGTTCGACCTCTCGTGGCATTGAGAATTTGTCCTGCTGAGACAAGGACCAAAAAAAAAAAAAAACCAGCTGCTGCCGACCCTCACGTCTGAAATTAATGAGAGAAGGTCAGACACAAAGGAGCAGTAGAGTTCCGCGCTCAATGCTGCAGTTGCATTTTAATTTCCGACCTATGCGTTCTCATTTAAATTTTGAGTCAAGCGAGGACTCCTGTCTTCGTGTCCTCATGACACACACGAGGGCCACCCTCGGGGACTGCTGCTCCTCTGAGCTAATGAAATGGAGTTTTAAGACTCTAAGAGGGGATCTGCTGACTTGGAGAAGATGCCCCTTTTTACCCATACTGCTGTAGCAGGTGGGGAGGCTCGCTAATCCCATTACCAGAAGTTCTTTATCTCACGGTCACAAACAGAAGGTGATACTGGGACAAGAGGAAACAAGGACATGAAAACTGCGGTCATGCCCCGATTATCAGCAGTTATATTATCAATTTCATACATCATTCCATCCTTTTTTTCTTCTGCATGCTGCTATTTACCCCTGTTGGTCCTCTCAAGGCTACAATTCCATGCCTGAATGTTAAAATGTTCTCTCCACATTCTGAGCTGTTTACCGCACAATGAGGGTTATGTAAGGTCCCGGCGTATTTAGAAAGGTTGCAGTAGGACATTACCCTGCGAGTGCACACACCTTTGAGATAATACTTTAACAGCAGAGGCAGCAGAGAGCGTCTCATCACTGCAGCTCAGCTCTGCCTTCAGGGTGCCCTCGCTCTTGTTTTCCGTTGTCCTGCAGACGTACTCTCCATAGAGGTATTCTCCATCAAATGAACCCTCCTGTGCTTTTGTTCAAACTATGCATGTTTATTTATTTATTTATTTATTTTTTAATGCACTAACATGTGTGGGTCTGAGTTGAACTTTGTCTGCAGCTTTCCCAGGGTTTGCTAGTGATTTCGTTTCAAGGGCTGGGTGATGTTCAGACCTTCTGCCGTTACGGGCGATTCATCCTTCACACACTCCCGCAAAAAGACTGTTCACAAGCACACATGCACATGCAGACTCAGACACAAGCATGCACACCCTCACACAGATGGTTGAAACACACCCACCGCCGAATTTCCATTCAGAGGCGCGCTCCGACTCCTCGCAGACGCCCTGAACACTAGCTTCAGTCACGTTGTGCATGCAGACTCTGGAACTTTCACTGTAACAGACAGGAGAGGCTGTTGGGGTGAAATGAAGGGTTTTAATACCAAATTATACCGTCTACCGACACAGTATACTGTGTGTCATTTGGTGCTTTAAGAATGAGTGTGCCACTTCTTCCCAGCTTCACGTCTCTCTCTGTCTGAGTCAGAATCAGCTCCACCCTGCAGAGAAGGACAGAAGCACTCATAGGAGTATCTGCAGATGACCAAGCCTTCGTATGTGAAAATTGTTGAAGCAGACTCAAACAGGCATACTCATACCGATAAACTGCTGCATCGCATGGCTGCACAGGCTACAGCAGCGTGGGAGATGGTTTGAATTGCCAAACTGGGGATATTCTGACCTTTATTCCAGGTTTGTAGAGCTGGATTTAGCATTGAACTTGCAAACCACGACAGAAGCTGACCCCTATTTAAGGCTGGCTGTTTTGCAGCCGCGGGCTTCTTCCACGTAACTGCAACCACATAAGCTTTTTTCCAAGACCAGCATGTACGTCGATTAAGCTCCGACAGGTTTAGAAGGCGCTGGATTTAGAAACACCAACAGCCCGGGATGGAAACCACGAGATGCGGCGCTCGAAATAGACAAAATAGTCCCTTTAAAAAGGAACAGAGGCTACAAAAATAAACCCTTCCAGCTCCATTCAGCATTAACTCACCAAGAAAAGCACACGGACACTTCTTAGGGGATATTTGCAGCCATGTCATCCACTTAAAGTTGCACATATCCCTCTCTCTTGTTGTCCCACATTTCTGTCCTCTGTGCCCGACAATCACATAATCTGTGACTGAACTCACGTAGGATCTAGTTCTCTCTGGTAGGTTCTGGGCAGGTTCGTAACCTGCGGCTGCGAAAATAACACAAGGCAGCACTTTACTGCTAATAATAAATGCGTGAGTGGCTGCGTGGACCTGCTGCATCTGTGGGCCGGTGCATGACTGTAGGTGTGTGGAAAAGGAATCAAGAATAGAAAAAAGGTTTGTAGCTACAGACCAGCGCATTTCTGACATCTAACACTTTTTCAAATGTGGCTGATTTTTTTTTTTGGGGGGGGTGTGTTTTGTGTAATGTGTTTTGTGCAGGTGCGTGATGTCCATGCAGGACACATATGCACATTCTTTGCCTGACTCTGACTCTGTGAATCAGGCCTGAAGCCTGAGCTCAATTTTAGTTCTGAAAATGTGGATTTGCATGAAAATCCAACAAAGGTTTTGAGCACATTAACCAGCTGAAAACCTTTGACTGACAGGAAATGAAGCAGAGCCATCAGGCATATGGTTAGCAGACCCGACCCCAAAACATCCAAATGTAACAGCAAAGCCTCTAGTCCAGTGTTGATGACGGGTGATATAAAGCTTATATATAATTCTTAATTCTGCTTTCAGGCTAAACTAAATGAGAGAACCCTTTTTTTAGTACTAGCATTCTCTTGCTTCCTGTTGCCGTTTTTACCCAACTTATTCTTTTGCTTTTCTCTGCTCTCAGCCATCTGCTTCTCTCTCTTTCTCTCTCTTTCTCTCTCTCTCTCACACATACACACACACACACACACACACACACATACACACACGTGTGTGCTGAATGGATCCAGTCAGGCATGTGACATGGCTGTTCAGGGTGTCCCTGCTGTATCCTGCCGTTAATCCACTTCCCCCTGAAACACTTCCTTTTTCCCTTCCTGGCTATCCTCGCATGCGTACACAAACTCCGGCTAACGCGCAAAAAACGCGAGCAAACGCACTCCTACACACACCTTGCAGCCCCGATCCACTGATTCAAGCCTCCCACTCATCCGAGTGTAAATGCATCAGTGTGTAGGTGTGCAGCGTGTGCGTATGTGTCGGTGCTTTCATAACTGCAGCATCTATTGTTTATGAAAGTCCTCTTTGTCTCCTCCGTTTTTCCCCCCTTGCTCAAATTTCACCCACCTCGCGTCACATACTGGATGACTAAGAGCATCGGTTGTGTTGTGAACATCGGTGTAAAATTGGCTTTCGGCTCGCCCGCTCTTGCCTTTCTGGATGTGTGCATACGCGTTGCACCAGTTTCTTCTCATGCGATCAGGGACGCACGGTCCCGGTATGAATCGTGCGTGGTGGATGTAGGTCATCCAGGTCATCCAGGTCATCCAGGTCATCCAGGTCATCCAGGTCAGGCAGACAGTCATGCACCGTCCCCTCACACCTTTGCAGAAACCCACCCCCCGGAATCTGCGGCTCTTTATCCCCTGGTCTCATCCAGATCATGTTGATGGATACCTAGATGCAACGCGATAGTGACAACGAGAGGAAGAAGAACCGACATTGCCCTCTTGCGTTAGCGGCATTAGCATCCCGTGAGCGAGCTGCAGATCAGAGGCGGCGCGGCCGCGTTTCAAGTCAGCTGATTCCATTATTTACAAAGCACCAGCAAAGTGGAATAGTTACTTTTCCTGCGTCTGCCCTATAATAGAGAGGCACGGTAATTAGAGAGAAGAGCTGTTTTCTGATGAGGTGGTTCAAAGAGAAGCCATGACAGCTGCACCGAGCACAGGAGGCGCCGAGAAACCATCCTGTATGCGGAGGTGTTTGTTTAAAAGTGTATCTGACGGGATCGATTTAGCGGCCTAGGATGGGCTGCACCCTTCAGGGGAAGATGTGACTAAACAGGCAAATAAAAGACTCCAAGTTGGTTTTATTGCATGTGCAGCACAATGGGAGTTATTTTTACTAGGCCAACTGCAGAAACGTATAATTCAAAATCAGATGAGGTCCTCATTTAGCAACGTTGACAACGCGAGGTGGTGAACCGATGCGTGGATATTACGCCGGTCTAATCAAAGCCGAAATGAAACAGCTCAAGACAAAGATTCTTGAAAGGTGCTCGTGCACGTGCCGGAGAGAAGAGATGAATGGTTCCGCTCTAATTTTCCTCCGTTTTACTTGCAAGAAACGTTTCACAACTCACCACATGAAAAGGCTGGAAGCTTTGACTAAACGTCATCCACAACAAGGCCCGACTCTCCCGACCGGCGTGCTTGTCGTCTGTGCACGTGCAGGAGCAACATGTGCGATGGTTTCATACCTCAGTGCTGCAGCCACCAGCTCTGGAAAATAATAAAAAAAAGAGGTTATATGTGTCATTATTAGACTTCTGCTGCTAAAAAAAAACACAAAAAAAACACTGCCGAGCGACGCTGAGCTGGAAAAGTCAGCATTAAGACTGTTGATGAGAGATCTGTCTGACCTGACCTCACACTGCTGCTGTGTCAGACCGTTTATTGTGTAGTTTTGTGTGTCTCTCTTTCTTCTCTCTGTCTGTCTGCAGGTAACCGTGCACTGACCTGCTCGGTTTTAGCTCTGCATCTTCAAAATAACAAATTATTTACATGTTATACGCGTGTGCTCCTCCCCTCTTTGTGCCCCCCAGGCCTTACCTCCCCTCCTCCAACAGCCCCCGGGCCCTGCTCAAGGTTTGTTGAAAGGGAGTTGTTTTCCTGCCACTGTTGGTTGTTTGGGGGGGGTCAGGCTCTTGGTTTCAGCAAAGCACCAGCAGACACGATATAAATAAAGTTGAATTGACTTGAAAACAAGCAGCACATGATCTAAAAGACTTGACTTCCGACCTTTGACCTCCAGCACGGGATGAGCTCATCCCTCGAGTAAGAATGGCCGTTCTGTGCAACGGTGGCTCAAGCATTTTTGTGGTTTCACCCTCACAAAACCAGCCAGGACCATCAATTGGGAGCGGAGAAGTAAACCCACCCTCAGCGTGTTGACCGGTCTGAATTTGTCTGAAAACCCCTGAATTCGTCGGGAAACTCATGTTCGGGCCTGAGCACACACAAGTGCAGTAATGGGAAACAACGCGGAGTTTGTGCGTGTGTGTGTGTGTGCCTAGAAATGGAACCACGTTTGTTTTCCAGAAAATGGAAAAGCAGAAGGCTGTCAGTGGTTTGGGTCAAAATACACCTGGATTCACTGGTTCTAAAAATATTTTGTGGAAGCAGGCGCATCGCTCCCCTTGCTCGCAAACACTCGCCCGTGACATCACAATCCTTTTGAAAACACGCGCACACACCCAGACAAAGGCACCGTTGTGTTTCGCTGGGTCTATTTGTGTCGCAGTGGCTAAAAATGAGCCGCTCCAAAAATAGCCCGGCTAAACCATAAACAATAGAGGCAAGACTGCTGTTATTATGGATCTGAGGCCCTTTCAGCGTCTGGTACGATTACGGGAGTTCAGCAGACGGAGAGGCATGACTGTTGCTGACGTGGTGCCGACTGTCGTAATGAGCGTGCAGGGAGGGCTTGGAAACAGTCTGGGACTGACCTTTTCCCTGCGGCGGGAAATCACGCCGAAACCGAGGCTTCTGGAGGAGTTTCAGCGGGGCGAGGGAACTCTGCCTAAATGTCTAAATGTAGTCAACCAGGGGAACCTTCCACAGAGCGAGACGCCCGGCTTTCCCGAGAATCCCAGCCGCATTCCTGGCTATTTATAGACGCGGGGGATTTCAGACAGTGGAAACTCCACGTGGGCTGACTTGGAAGCCTCGTCCTGGCCGGTGATGCTGTTCCCTTTTCTGTCTCGACACCAAATTTCCCAGCATTTGACTCGTTTAACCGGTAAACCGATAAAATCTTTTTTTCTCTTTCAGTGCCCAGCCCCCCCCCCCCCCACCCCAAGCCTCTTTGTTTCCAGCTGCACGCCGTGACGCCGGGGATCCTCCTCGCTAAGGATGATCTTCAGAAGAGAAGCAAATTTAATACATTTTAACAACAGCTCTGCTCTAATCCTGATCAATCTGTTATGCACCCCCCCCAACCTCTGTGCCCCAATCCTTGATCAGAGCAGCAACCATATGTATGCTCAGATCTCTCACACACACACACAAACACACTCACAAGGGATTAAATTACAGAAGGTGGGACCGCCATTGTTGTAGCATTATTGCTCATTACAGCATATTCTGGGGGGATTTTGTGTGTGTGTGTTTGTGTGTGTGTGCATATGGAGGGATTTTCAGGATGATGCCCTCACAGCGATTAGTGCCATCCAGATGATGCCAACACAGAGGTTTTGACCACTGTCAAAATAAACGTATGGTTTCAGTGTCGAGGAAGCAACGAGCTAATCACGCTCAGATCGTCAGGCAGTCTGTTGCGTGATCCGTGGCCTTCCCTTCCCAAACATCACCAACAGGATTGTACTTGTGCTCCCCTCCTATGGGACAGATGTTTGTATGTGCGGAGCAGCAGAAAAGTTCTGCTTCCATTCGCCACGGCTGTGCACTTCCATCTCCATCAACCATCGCTCTCGCTTCTTCTAGGAAACGTGAGTAAAACCTGGGAAAACGGCGTCGCAGGTCCACCTCATTTATTATTACACATCTGACTGTTGATCTACTGACAGATTTATGGCCCAAGCAAAGAGAAGTGCCAAACAGTCTTCTTTGACTTCTCCGCTTTAGCTGAGCCCTTTCGCCCGGTTCTAATCTGTACATCTATTCTAAAGAAAAGAGGGAAACCACAGAAAACATCTGTCACCTGAGGCCCAGGCTGAGATCTAACAGTGACTTCTCTTTGTTGTTTTCAGACAGGTTGCTCACAGAAGAGGAACAAGAAGCAGCTACCAGACACTTTTTCACCTCCGCTCTGGAGACGGCAGTTTGAGCCCGGGCCGCCGAGCGCCTTCCGCGGCTCCAGCGCGCGGCGCCTGATGGCACGGGAGCGGCCGGGGCGTCGGAGTCCGCCGACGCACCAGCGCAGCAGTTTGGGAGTTCAGCGGGTGCAGCGCCTCCAGTCCTACGTAGGCCCCAACCACATCAAAAGGCCGGTCCTTCCCCTCCGTTCCTCATCTCTCACTCACACGCATGCGGTTGGATCTTTTCTCTTTGTCCCGTCTCCATTGTGCCTTTGGGCCTACCTGCACCGCGTTTCCCACTTTTCATCCCATTGTTTCCACCTCTGCGTTCTGTCCTGTGGACCGGGCAGGGGTCCACGCACCCGGCGGTCACACAGACAAAGAAGACAGAACGGCGGTGTCCTATTCTTCCGTATTTGCGTTATATAGCATTCCCCTCCCGTCACACGTTGCTGAAAACCTGCGGCTTCTCTGGAATCAGTTGCTTGAAGGATTACTCCCTCCTCAAAGTGACCGACTGTATACGGGCCGTAAAACCAGGTCAGTGTGTCAGCCAGTGTAACAGCCTCCCCTGTGTGTCCAAACCACACTTTATCGTGGCTGCGCTCTAAAGAACCCCCCCACACACACACACACGCACATGCACACGCACACGCACACGGACTCTTTCTTTATCCATGTGGCTGCTGGCACCTCACGTCTCATTAACTCTGAGCCGACAGGTGAGAGCGCAGCTGCACAGATCTGCATGCATCTGTCAGAGGCGCGCGGCCCAACGCGGAGCGGAGAGGAACGCGCCCAGCTGTCCTCCGAGGAACGCCACGGTGATACGGTGGACAGAGCCGCTGGTGACAGCCCGTCCTCGGGGTTTAATAACCGTAAATGACGCGGTGACATTTAATGATGAATTACATCCACATGCTCTGACGCCGTCGTTGATTCTTGCATGAAATGGGCCTTTTTTTTTTTTTTTTCTTTCTTTCTGTTCTTTTTCTTTCTGTTCTTTTTTCTTTCTTTTTTTTTCGGCTGTGTTTCCTGCTTTTCGCTGTCTGTGGAAACAGGAAAGACAGCAAGGTAGTCATCAGCAGCTGCATTCTGACCTCCCACCTCTCTCGTTGGGACCGAGCTGAACCTGCTTTTGTGGCGGGTGCTGAGGTCAGCTGACCCTCCGGAAGAAGAGCGCGCTCGCTAATCTACCCGCTTTTCGCACTTTTGGTGGTTTTACGGCTTTTGGTCGTAAAGTTTTTCTCCACTTATCTCTGGAGCAACTACTTGTCATTATGTTCATTACTCCCCCCTACGCACACATACACACACACACACACACACACAAACAGTCCCATGTGGTTTCCAGTGAACCAGATCGCAGTCTGGGCTTCTCGGTGTTTAGGCTGATAAGTGAGGCCTCACCGGCCCACTTCCTCCTTCACCATGATCGATGATTCGCTATCAGACGGCGTGACAGCCCCAGCTGAACGTCAGGGTCAGGGGTCAGAACGTGAGAGATAACCACCTGCTGCTGTGGCTGCGTCGCCGGGACGCGCAGAGCGAGAATGTGGACGCGGTCCGAATGTTCTGATGATCTGCCTGGGGGGGGGGGGCTAACTGGAAAATGGTGTTAAATGACCACGGTCCATCGGAGCAAACAGCGCCGTCTATCCCCCTGTGGATCATGGAGGTGGAGTAAACATCCCAAAGAATGGGCCACACCTTTCCCAAGTTTGCAGAGTGATTAGCCGAGCGCTCCCCGGGTATGCTGCTCGGTAGGGGATGGACGGAGGCTTTTCATTAGCGGGGGGGGGGCGTCACAGATCTGCGCTAATAACTGCCTTTATCTGCGTCAGCTCCACCCAGTCAGCGAGCATTACAGCACAGCGACACTTTTCTAACAATGACGGCAGCTCGCTCGCCCCAACTGACCAGGAAGTGGGCGTCGGCCAGAAGACGGAAGGCCGCAGAAGACGAGGCGGTTTCAAAGGACTACCTTGGGGTGGGGGGGGGCAACAAAAGAGGACGGCAGCTCCCAACTTGTCAATGCAAATCGGCAGATGCAAACCGCCCTCGCTTAAGTGCCAGCAGCCCTGCCTGTTAATCTGTTTTGCTTAATTCAATTGTCAAGTCTGCCGTCGTCACAGACTGATACACATGCGGGAATGTGTTGTGTGTGGGCCCTTTTTTTTTTTTTTGCCCCCCCCCCCCCCGACAGACGCAGGCACAAACACGAGAGTCTGGCTCTGCACACCTGCTTCCTGCGCGGACGCGCCGGCAAACAATCGTCGACTGTGACGAGTCCGACCGCTGAACTCGCGTCGATTAGAACCCGGTGACAGCGTTCCCCTGTCGCGTCATGAATGTTGGGCTACAGGTGGGCAGAGGGGAATAAACGTAGGACGGCTGCATCTCGCTCCCCTCGGGAGGCGTGAGGGCAAATGAAACATTTTTTAAAAAAACGGCGTGGGTGGATTTCCCTCCCACCCTCCTGCCGCCCGACAACCCTCACACGTCGCACACAGCAGGAGGGCGAGGCGACCATCCGCCACCATTCGAAATTCAAATGCAGCGAGCGGAGACGCCTGGTGTGGCTGGCTTCCAATTAGTGCTAATTAACGGTCTGCGTTTGCTAATAGGAGTTATTAATCAATGATCGATTTGTCTGTTTGAGGGCTAATGTTAATGTTTCTTTAAGGGACCCCTGTACGCCGCGTCGAACCTCCCATCGTCTCCTCTTGTTGTCGCGCGCCCAGGCCCCGCTGCTCGACACTTAAAACAACAATCTAAACCTGTCAGTCGCCATAACGCACTTATGTGAACTCACTCTGACCTGCTCCGGGGTTTACTTTGCAGCAGCTGTTTGGCATTTTCCAGATGCCATTCCCGGGCAAAACTTTGCGGATTAGTTTGGTCAACCCCGACGATCGCTCTTCCCCGTCGATCATCCGTGGCCGAAGACGTGACGCCAAATCTGAATCGGGCGGGGGGACAATCGCGGCGAGGCGTTGGACCGGCGTTGCCCCGCGCCCTGCGTCTAGTGTCATCAGCAAAGGTATGCTCACCGTATATCTCTCGGTGGGGTCGCGGGGGGGGGTCATTTAAAGTCATTGTCTGTTCAACTGTATTTGCATTGCGTCTGTTACAATCAAGATTATCTCTTGGTGCTTTGCAGAAAACAGCCTGGCAGCAAGATAAACTCCCTTTGAGTGGGCCCAGGCTCATATTGGAAAGAGGGGGGGACCATCCTGCTGAAGGTGGCCAGGTAAAGGAACAAAACCTCCATAACGAGATACTTATCAGATGGTTAAATATGGGTTGAACTGTTTGTTAAAACACCCTGGAGACACCCTGGTGGGGAGGGGGGGGTGGCTGCTCCTCTAACTCATCTGTGATGCGAAGCAAACTGCTACGAAGCTCATTACAGGGAACTGTTGGGGGGGGGGGCTGGCCACAGACAATACACAAAAAGGGGTTTAATGTAGAGGCTCCGCAGCTGGAAAAGGACAGCGTCACATCACATTCGGCTGTGTGTTTTTCTTTTTTCTTTTTTCAAAGAAACTCTTTGAATCTGTAATTTAAAGCAGGCTGATCTAGTCCATAGACCCCCCCCCTCCCCGACCCTATTCATTTCTGCTCTGGTCATTTTAGCACAGGAGAGTCCAACCAGACAGTTACACTAAACCAGGAAGACGTCAGGCTTTTGAGATGAAGAGCCCACTCTGCACACACACACGCGTACACACAAACATACATGCATGTACACACACACAGAAACACACACAAACATACATGCACGCACAGGAGAGCGCTGAGGGAATCCCCATGTGGTCTCCTCTTTTGGTGCCCACTAAACACTCACAGCAACAGCTGCAGACACGAGTGTGTGTGTGTGTGTGTGTGGGTGTGTGTGCGTGTGATCAGCAAAACCTGCTGCTGAACATCAAACCACCCAAAAAGCGCCCTCCTGTTGGTGCTTTCTGCCCCTGGTTGCGTTTGAAGCATATAACACCTGCATGAAAATGCTGGATGTCTAAATATCTGCACCAGCATATCTGAGAAATCAATTTGCTGTGATGAAATCCATATGGGGTCAACTTCGGGATTACCTAAAGGCCGCTTCTCTGTTAATTCAACACTCTAATCTCCATACATTCATTATCTCTTCCTCTGTAGTTGTGGGGAAGATTACAACTCGAGGAACAATAGAGCAGTTCAACTGGCATTACAACCCAGCCTTATTTCTAAGATTAAAGATTAGGAGAGAGAATCAGGTAGGAAAACAGGATTGCTTTAATGCCGCAGTTCCACTCTAATGTGATTCCCCACTGTTGTAAATTGTTCCAGTTAAAGGCAAAAATGAAATCCGATTGTTTTGTCCATGGTTGTTTACGTGACACGATCTTCCATATGCTTATCAAAGAGCGCACGCTGCAATCCGTCAGTGTCAGATTAGGAAATGCTTAAACTCCTCCCCACTGCATTATTACCACCATATTCCTGGTTAATGGATGGTGAGATTAAGAGGGATGAATGTTGCCGGGGGGGCTCAAAAACAAGCACCATGAAGAGAAGGAAAGGTGAGGGTGACAAATCATAAAGGGGGAGGGAAAGATTAATGATGCATTTCATTTTAATCTGGATTAAAAACAACAACAACAAAAAAAAATCCCCCGTGCCTTACAGACACCCAGTCCAAACCGCGTGCAATAATTGAATTTATTGACATTAGGATTGATGTGATCCTCATTCAGCTACTGTACACACACATAAATACACACACTCGTGTCAGCTGCCGCCGCTCGCTGCAAAAAACACCCCCCGGGGTGGATGGGGAGGGGGGGGTCAGAAAGCACTGATCCCTTGAGATGCCCTGTGTGTCTGTATGTAAACATGTGTATCTGGAGGGGCTGCTGTGTTTTCATGTTTTCAGCCGGTGGTTCTGTTGATGTCCTCACAGTCGCACCGTGCCCGTTCCTCCTTTATCTGTCATCTGCCCCCCCCCAAGTCCATGTTGATTCTACCGCTCAAGTTCCTCCTCAAGTTTTTCTCTTCTGTCTGAATCGACTATTCCAAAACTGTTCTTAGCCAGAGGCCACTTCTCTTAGCTTAGTGGCAGCTCAGATAAAACAAAATGCAAATGTGATCACTAATCTCTCACTCAGACAGTAGCGCCTGATCAGGTGCTTCACACGCTGATAGGCCAACCTGTAGCGTTTCACAGCGTAGAAACATGAGAAATGCCATAACAACGATTATTAGAGCTCCAAAGAAATAAATGTGCTCGGGTTAATCTCCCTGACATCATGCCTGTGCAGCTGTGTGTGTGTGTGTGTGTGTGTGTGTGTGTGTGTGTGTGTGCGCGCGCGTGTGTGTGTGTGCACGCGCGTGTGTGTGTGTAGCCTGTGCGCAGGGCCTGCACCGCAGGTTTACCTGCTGTAACCTCCACATGTGACCCAGATTACAGCTGCGCGCTCTCAGAAGCGCTGCTGAGCTCAGGGTCCCGGTGCTGTGCAGCAGGCGGACAAAGGCGGCCCTGTGCTGATGCAACAAAAGGCAAGACTGGAGATCAAACGCACGTGCAGCAGGAACAGGCTGACTGAAGGCCAACAGCAAACCCCCACCCCCCAAACTCACATGCAGTCACTCCTGTATGTGATTCTGCTAAACATGCGTTCATTTATGGGAAGTTATAACGTGGGGGGGGCGGTCCCCCGCGGAGAGGGCTGAGTGCGTCCTCCGTTAATCAGATGGTGAAGGTCTCGATTAGTGAGGCAACAGAGCCGATTCGCTCCAGCTACGGCGCCAATGACGCCAGAGGCCCCCTGGATGTGGATGCTTACAAGGTTGTCTGAGGGGAATCCAGATCGAGTGGGCCTCGTTCACAGGGAGCAGCCCCCCCCCTAATAAACACACACACACACACACACACAGTTTGTTTGCTTCCAAGGTCCTCACAGTCCTGCCAGCTCTGTCCTCCTCTGCCTCCACCTCCACCTCCTCCTCATGCTTCTCGCCCCCCGCCTCCCCCGCCCCCCACCGCCGCCTCCCTGTCGACTCTTCCAGCTCTGCACAGTGGAAGAAAAAGCGATCCCTGGATCCCGTCCATTCATCCATTCATTCATTCATTCCTTCATTCATTGAGCAGCTCAGTTCAGGGTGACTCAGCAGACCTCCAGTACCTGCCCCGGCCCTCCATCACGAGAGGCTGAGCCATCCGGCTGGTGTTGGCTGCGTGGTGGAAGGATGACAGCTCCATGAGCCATCTTGAAGTGGGAAGGGAAAGGAGAAGAGGCGGGCAGTGGGATGTTTATTGGCGGGGGGGGGGGTGGATGAGTAGCAGCATGCTAAGGGACCGCTGCGTGTGTCTCGTGTTTTATGCAGTCATGAGTTGTCACCTCGCACCACATTTAGGAGAGATTTCACAAGTGAGAACAACAGAGGTCCCGAAAAAAGGTGCTTGTTTTAGAATGTGTTTCCTGGGGGATAAGACAAAGCAGTGACGGTCTTTATTTATAGCTGCAGGGTTCAGAAATAGACTGATGACTCAGCGGAATTTCACGTGTGCCTGTTAAATTGCCCAAGCTGTTCTTGGCGTTATCAAGCCCTTCTAATTCACAAATCGGAGCAAAATCTGGAGCAATTATACAAACCCTTCCTCACTGTTCAGTCTGAGTTCAGGAGGAACAAGGAGAGCTTGAGCGCCAGAGAGAGTTTTGAAAATATTTTTTTTCTCTCTTTTTTTTTTTTTCTTCAAGGGAGTGCTTTAACGTTCCAAAACTGTGTCACAAACGTGACCGGGTCATGTGGGTGTTTTTTTTTTTTGATTGTGTTTTTGTTAAGATTCTCTCTGCTTACGACAGGACAGGAACAATCATTGGCCCGAATCTGGAGCACCATCAGCTAGGAAACAATTTGTTTTGCTCCACATTCTGTTTCCAGACACGTTGCAAAAACCACAACATGTGCAAGGACAAACGTGCTTCCACAGAGAGCTCATTCATTCAAAATGACTTTGTCAGGTCAACCTATTAAAGGAATATCGGCAGTTCTTATATGAAAGTAAACACTTGAGACAAAGTACCGCATTCAGTTGTGGAAAACATTCACATATATCATACATGTTAATAACATACATGTTAATAACACAAACATTAGAGACTCTGTGTTCATGTTTCTGGTCAGTGGGAGGAAACAGGACAATGTTCCATCTCCATCTAGTAAAGGCCTGCGCTGGAATCAAACCCACAATTGTCTTGCTATGGGGAAACGGCCAACTGCACAACGCTATGGTTGTCACATCAAGGCCCGAGGTCCAGCCAGGTTTTCTGTCCTACCCAGTTTTTACAAAGAAAACTGGAATTCTAGGTGAGAGCAGGCTTCTACCTGGTAGGACAGAAAACCCAGCTGGAATACGAGCCTGCAGGACTGGGTTGATTCCTGCTGTTCAACAAAGATTCCTAATTGCTTCAAAAACTGCAAAGCAAACACAAACAAGAGAAAAAAAAATCTCCGTAGTGTGAGGTGGACCACATTAGTCTGTTCTTATTTTTCATTATTTATCTTATTTAGCATTTTTCTGCATGCATTATCTTTTTATTTGCCTCAAAGAACCGGTCCTTTATTCAAATTTAAAGCTAATTTGATTTGAAACGCAGTGTTTGTGGGAACATTCAGCCTTCCTTTGGTCCTTAAACACAACCCTGCAGCCCACTGCAGATACCGCGCCAGGGGTCATGTTTCTTTCCCCGACCAGCAAACAGCCTGACGTGCTCCAACGCTGCGTCATGGTTACACAATCATGGTAACAGTCAAACAGGTGAAAAGGCAACAACACAACGTGAGCCTTGCGTTCAACAACAAGGCCGTGGGTTACCCAACATCCATGTTGTTGTGTTACTGGGCACACTCCATTCACTGATTAGATGATATATGTTACCCGCTGATTCATTCTGACGACTATTTATTGCGGTTACTGCTGAGCTGCTATCAATAACTGCACCACATCGGCTATTTAAACAGCTTCTTGTAACTTTTGTGATGACATAGTTATTAAATAAATTGGTAAAATTAGCTGAAAACTTGATTTAATTTGATTTGTAATCACCCGTGGGGAAGAGGGTTTGAAGTCCTGGGCGGTGAAACACTGAATGGGCTGAAAAGCTCAGTGGTGCTTTGTTGGAGGCAGCGGGATATAAAAGTCGACACAGAGTCTGATCTGTGATGCTGCACAGATGGCTGGCGTTGATGGCTGTTCTTTGTCCGTAGCGCTCGGACGGGTTCATCCACTTGTTTAAATATCTGTTCAACATGCTACTGGAATGACTTCAGAAGGCGCCGCTGTCACCCTTCAGCCGCCGCGGCGATTTGCAGGAATCTGACCCAGTTTTCGCTGCCTATTACGCCTAAAATGGTTTTCACATTCATTTCCTTCTCTTCGCAAACAGAAGCAGGTTAAAGGTAGCTCCTCCTGCACGCCTGTGTTGGAACATGTCTGCTGCACAGTCTATTTTAACACACAAACAAAAGAAGACAAAGGTCCAATTTCAAAATTAAAAAGGTGAAGAAGAATAAAGGGAGAAGAGAAGTCATTCTCTTCTCTGAACTGGAGCTTGACATTAGCATTCATCATAACTTATGGGCTGGGTATTTGCATAGGATGCACGTTTGCAACCTCGTGTTAGCAGCCGCCAGACTGTGTGAATCACACCCTGGAAAACACATTCCTGGAGGATGAACATGCCGCACGCTGCATAAACAGAATTTCCCTTTCCGTCGTCTCATTTCGTGCACAACCTGCGCTCATAAACGCCCTTGTCTGAGACGCCGCAGCATAAACAGACACTCCCGTCTCAACAGCATCAGACCATGAGATAAATCTCAGAGCACGTTGGACGGGGAGGGGGTGGGGGGATGGTGGTGACATCAACTACCATTTGTAATCTCTCCAAACTGTAAACACTTGAGACAAAGACATGGCTTCCCTCACAAAGGTGCAAAGAAGCTACAGGCAGCTCGCCATCCCCACATCCGGATCGCTTATCTCATCGCAGGGCCCCGGGTTCTCAGACAGGAGCTTATTCTTCGTGCGTCGCTCTGTGTGTGCTCATTGTTGAGAAAAATCCAGGCACAGACAGTCTGCACAAGGGACCGGCTCCAGATTAGGTGGTGTCCGCGCGTGGTGGCCCTATCAGATGTGACAGCGAGGAGCTCATGAACTTGGCATGTTGATGACATCACCAGCGAAATCTCACCTTCCCTGAGGCATTATAAACCATCCTCTTTGCTAGTTTATTTCTTTCTGCGTCATCAGAGGGGCTGAAATCGATGCGGAGGAAACTGCAGTGGGCTATCCCTGACATACGTGCAATAAAACAAAGGCGACACATGTTCCGAGCGTGATGCCCGGGCTTTAACACTTAAGCATCATTATGGTCTTTGAGCGCCATGTGTTTTTGTCTCTAAAGAGCGTGTTATTGAGTTCATGGAGGTTAGATAACGCTCCCCCTGTCCCTGACAGTCAAACAGTCCTCCGCTCACTAGGAGGGCTCTGGTGGTTTCGCTGCACGTCCATCAGCAACTGTACAAAAACCCTCCAGAAACCGGATCCTTTTTCAGGCAGCTGTCGCGTGCAGCTGGTAACCCGAGACTTGGCTCTGGAACGAGGCTCTTAATTCCTCACATGTGGCGCTACCTGTCCACTGTGGATTTGAAGATTTTATACGCGTGGGGCAGCTGCTGCCACTCGTAAGACTGGATAAAGACCGGGAGGGGTCTGGAGGCCGAGGTCGTGAGGGGAGGTGGGTGGGTGGTGGGGGGGTCGACAGTAAAAGCGGCCCTCCTAGATCGCAGCCGCTCAAGCATTCGGTCATCATCCCTCGCTCCATTTTTGGTGGTTAGCCACATGTGTTCGGGCATGTCAGAGGAGGAGGAGGAGGAAGGTGGAGATATGTCCCCCGCGTCTTCTGTTTATGAAACCTTATCGCCGACCGCTGCCGCACAGTTAGTCCCCAGGGGACGCTGGCCCGATAGACGGACGCGAGGGATGAGGGCACGGAGGAGATATGCGCAGCGCTGCAGATAAACGCTGGATGAATTCCGTGCAGCTACCGTATGAGCGGCCTGCATCTGCGCTACGCGCGGCTGTGACGTGCGGAGCGACGTATTCGGTCGTCTTTCCGACGCCAACCGCGGGGTAAGCAAGTCTCTACCAAGAAGGTAACCGTATCCCCAGTGGGGACATGCTGAGCCGTGAGTTCATCAGCACTGGACAGGCTTTCTCAGTAACGCCAAACCCTCCACCTCCTCCAACGCTTGGCAGGCCGAGTCTCCTCGGGTTCATCCTCCCCGTCCGGGCGCACATGTGTAATAGGCCTCTTACCTCGGATTATTTGCTGCGGAGCATTTAAAGTTTAATGTGCGGAGTCTGGAACGGAAATGGAGCGTATTTATGGAATTACTCTGCAGGTTTAACTTTCAACTTCTTACCCCTTTTTTCTTTTTTTTTTTTTTTTTTCCCTTCACAGATTACTCATGTCGCAGCTGCCTGCGCTGTAGGTACTTCCTCCACAGCCGTCCTTTAATCTCCCTCCAGTTCACGACTTGAAAAGAAAATGCGCCTGCCGCGCAGGCGAGGAGGTGAGCGCAGGTGAATGAAGGAGGAACAAGGGAAAAGTCGACGGAGTTTGTGATTTTACCACTCGGCGGCGTTTAAAGTGTTCGCATCCTGCGTGACCCCTCCACTTTTTAAGCGCACGGAGCGCGTGTGCGAGTGTGCCGTTGAGCGAAGATCTCAAGCGCCACACGTGTTTCTGACTCCATCCATATGTCCTGCCCTCGTACTCTGTGCTTACAATTGC